>LUCM01010792.1:0-19721 GCA_008360955.1 Fasciolopsis buskii | reverse complement strand
AGGTTTTCGACAAACGATGTTTACGCAGTATGGCTAAGATTGGATGGAGTGGCCGGGTGAGTAATATTGGGGTTAGGAATCTGGTATTGGGTGCCACTCCTGAGAATAGGTTGTTTTAGCGTGTGAAACTTAGTAGACTACGCTGGCTCGGTCACGTGTTGCGTATGTCGAACACACTTGTTCTATACCGGGTTTTATTGTTGGTTCCTCGGAAGGAATTGGAGAAGCCACCTGTAGGTCAACAGATGACATGGCAACGTGGAATGAGAAAGTGTCCAGCGAACTTAGGTAAACTAGGTGTCTCAGGTTTTCGTGGTTGGAGTCCGAAACACCCGTCAACTAGTTGGCTGCAAATATTGGTGAATATGACAGTGAACCGTGAACAGTGGCGCTCGTTTTGTCATTTTCTCTGGAATCAGGATGATTGAAAAAGTATGTTTGTGCAGTCAGACTGTGTTTCGTGTGTTGGCTACAGCTGCAGTCATGTTTTTTCGCCATTCTAAATCCACTCCCTGTTCCCCTTGTATATTTACTCTTCTTATGGAGACATGTAGCGGTGGGGAAAAGACAGTAAGGCGTTCCTTGCTGTTTAACATTGAACGATGGTGATGGTGTTCCCGAGGTGGATGTTTAGTGGTACTTGGTAGTCTGTCGATGACATCACAGAAAATTCTACAAGGCAGTACAAGTGGACTGGCAAGTCGAGGTGCACGAGATCCATTCAAAGCCACAGTGTGTAATATAACTCAATGCTGCGATCAGTTGCTCTTCTGCGATCGAAATCTGTCGTCTCTTACGAATTTGTTCAACATGCTATTTTAGGGTCAATCTTTCGTTATTTCTGGTTCTCTGCTTTTTAGTGTATAGTTGACGTGAGATAGCAACTAAAACCGAAGCAAGTTGACGCAAGGCTGATGGTCACAAAACCGAATTGAAACAAACCCGAGGTAGTCGTATGATCTCATTTTTGTCTAGTTTTTTTTGAAAAACTAGTATTATGCCTGTTTTTCAGATGCTCCAACAACATGATCTGGCCAGTAAAAGGCATAGTAGTCTTAATGAGTTGACAATGCAAAGCCGTCTTATGACGGAAGATGAAAACAAAGTGGGCAAGAAGAGCGAATGGTTCCGTGTCAACCTAACTGGTACGTTCCCCCTATCCACCCATGCTTGTTATGCGCTGTTTTCACTCTTAATTTACCGTCCATCTGTCTAGTGAGTGGAGTTATGTTATATACAAACCTGTTCGATCATTTATCTTTTCTCCATTTGACATCAAACTATCCTGCTCTCTGGCGATGTTCCTGGTCTCCGTTCAAAAATCTGAATCTCACGTTTGGTAGTTTGTGCTGTTGTGTAAAACCGATTGTAGTTGACTAGTTACCTATTTCGTATAATTTTACCCCCTTATGAGTGCGACGAAGCAGATAGGTTATTATCCTAAAGCACCATTGCACTTGCGAGTGATAGGTAACCTTAAACATGAGGTTTGGGATGCTGGAATGCTGGGAAACCACGCAAAACCCCAGAGAATAGATCGGTTAGACGTCTTAGCAACAACCTCATACTGTTTTTCCTTATCAACATCACCCTCAGTGGCCTTTGTTTGTTCACTGCCATCAAAGCTATTGGCAGAGATCTCGATTAAAACGATCTTCCTTTCCCACAACTCCCCTCAATTGCTGACGTTGATTCCTGGCGAACGGATAACCTCCAGGTCCGGTAAAAAATTTCTCGCGCACCTTGATCCAGCTGACCTATATCACGACACTGGTAATTAAAAATAACAATCTGGAACGTCTTCCATCCGAATTGGGGAATTTGGTCAATTTGGTCAATCTAGACGCCAGTTCCAACAAGCTTCAGTCCCTTCCGCCAACTATTGGGGATTTGATCGAGCTTCGTGCACTCATTCTGAACGATAACAGGATTGTAGATCTCCCCTTGGAAGTCGGTCGTTTACTGAATTTGCGACACTTCAGTGAGTATCAAACTTCCTTTTTTTGCCTAAAATGTGAATCAGTTTTTCATTTTTCTATCCACTTTTCCCAGACTTCAAATTGCGCTTGATTGGCTATCCTTAAAAAGTTGCATTAAATAATGTTCCGATTTTTGGACCATCGAAATTTTGCAACAACACTTAGGATTCACAGCCGATAGCCTTATTTTGAAGGACGCGTCTAGCTTGTTTTTTATCCAAAAGCTGATCGAATAGGCCCAGGATAACTGCCATTTAAAACGTCGCGAGTTTGGCTATTCTACGCTGCTTTCCTGGTTTCAAAATATTGTTAGGATTCGTCCCAACAATTTCGCAAGTTGAACTCAACCTACTTTCTCTGTTACAGTGTTATCGCGAATAGGTGTTTCTATAAAACTAGTCTACGCCAGTGCACATTAAGATGTCCTGTGACGTAAAATCGTCACAAAAACCGTCTTTTTTCGTACGTTCTCACTCTACCAGTCCCTTACTTCGTATACCAAGAAACAAAGTAGCGTTTGATGAGGTTCTTACTTCGCACGTACCCCCACCAAACTACTGCGCGTTTGTTTCCTCAAAGCATGTGTTCCCTGCTGACTTTATCCAGATCTGAATGACAATCCGCTAAGCTCTCAAGTAAGCCAACTCTACATCGACGGATCCGAAGTCAACACTCGGAATATCGTCCGTTACTACTTGGATTACTACTACGCTTGTCGTAAGTTCCATATGCGTGTTCGATCCACTTTTGCGAGTTTTCCATTCGTTGGACGCGCAAACCAGATCATATGTTTCGTTTTGTTATCGTAAGCTGCCAGGTGCCCGCTTCATAGTCACCTGCTTGAGTTTTATCCTAAAAGTGTGTTGAGGTGATGAGTTATTCTGATTTGTTCACTCAATTCAAAAACGTTGGCTTTTGTATTTTAACGCGAACTGGCAAGTAATCGGAATATTTGTGACGCGTAGTCGTAACGGTGTCGCTCCCATCCTGTCTTCGTTTCACTCATACTTATTGGTCTCATTCCTTTTCCAAGCTCACTGTCAAGACACACTTGCCAGCCATCAGTGTCGTCCAATTACGCGAACATCGTTGTTAGTTTTAACTTTTTGATGTGGCCCACCTCATCTAGAAAAATGGAATGTTTTTTGTTTCTTACTTTATCCCGTAGATAGATCAGTGGTAAGTATTTGTTTGTCGTATCAGATCTGTCTAAAGGTGCACCATCCTTTGTCTGTGTGATATTCTTTCTCATTGTAGTGACTGGCTGGTTTCTGTCAACTCCGCCGGGGCTGAAATCTTTAGTTAGCATCTAATTTAGTTTCTTTGGGTGACAAAGTAAGCGCAACACTATGCGCAATTTTCACCGGAAATTATATATCCCCAGTCTCTGCATTAGAATGGTCCTGGTCTTTACATGTGTCCTACTAAGAATCTCTCCGTGGTTGTCATCTTGGATTCCAGATATAATTGGTGTATGTTTAGCGCAAATCTAAACGAAAATCAAGTGCCATCGGAACCGTGGCTAGAGTGAAAAGAAAAGAAATACCGTATAATTTTCACCATTAATATGCCAGCTCTCTCGTTTTCCGTTCCCCTTGTGACTCAGCTTTTCTAGGGACGTTATACCATCCGATTATCCAAGCAGATATGATAGTTAACTTAGGATGGCTTACCGCTTGCTTTTCATTGAAAAAATCTAACTTCTAAGACAGGACGATTTGAGAGTGTCGTGACCTCCTCAGCCACGTGTGCTTTAGAATTACGGTTGTCTGGGAATATTTTTGAGCCGTTCAAAATGAACGGGTGTCTCCGAATATGAAACCCCCGGTCGTCCTGAGGCATCTGGAGACCTGACAACCAGGTAGGAGCTTCCTGCAGTTTAATGTCCAAGTGCCTAGCCTATGTTGCTAGACTCCTAAGCTAGAGCACGTTCCACTAACAGTTGATCAAGGTTTATCACTGGCGGCATTGTTTTCTTAAACTGAAAAAAAATTGTCGATTCTTATTGCAGTTTTACTTCGTTGTTCGTTGTTCTCGTATCAGAATCTGTCCACCTTGCTTCCTTTAACCTACAACTATTCTGCCTTGTAAATTGAGACCTTAGGTTGTTTTATCAAGTTCCAGGGTCACTGTTACCGGTCCCATTCTGCTGAGTGCAGAAAGTTACAGATGTCTTGCAGCCTACTCCTATTTCACTGATGCAAACTAGTCCTGCATCTCTTCACAGTTATCGCAGTTCCTAATTTATAGAGATAGTCTGAGTTGTGTTTCGGATCCCTTTTGTATTCGTTTAGTGTGAATGAGGTGTTACACTGAATCTGGATTGGTTATATGTCAAGCGTTATCTTAGCACTAACGGAAGAAGTTAGGTTTCTAATTTTGAGATTGCACCTACGCAGACGGTCCGCTTGCCCGCCAGAAATCAAGTCAATATAAGGCTTGAAAATCTACTCCTCACGATACTGTTTCGAATGTTGTACATTATACATCAGGCACTAAGTTTCGTTCCTGAAGTTATTCGAATGTAACCGATGTAAGGACCAATGCAAATATTTCTGTTTCTATAATGATGCGAAAACAAGATCAGATCGGTTATTCTCATATCCATAAAACTTATCGTATCCAAATCAAAATGAAAAAGATAGGCATTGCGGTCAGTGCAAACGCAACACAATGCAAATGGTTTAGTGCTGTTCGAATTCGATTGATTCACTGTATGATTTTTAACAGTAATCGATTCAGCAGTTCATTCATTAGTTGTGCCATCAGCCGCTATCCCATACTGTGAACCAATCACAGCCCCAGATGCAATTCCCATTCATGTGATGTGTTTACCGTTTCAATGAGTTACTATTCAGTGTCGAAGTCAGCAAACATTTCTGATGAAAACCCACACACATTATACTAATCAGAAATTAACAGATCACTTCGTTATCTCCCGATTTCATTTATTCATTGCTAATCCTTACTATGAAGCCATTGATCTGATTATGCACTAGAGAAATGGTTGTCAATAGAATTTTTAGTTGACTGTAGAACGAATAGAAACCTTGAGACAAAAACGCACACAGTTTTGACTTTTCAAAACAAGAGTGATGAGTGTGCTACCTAAACCAACTCGAGGCACTTTCTCGGAAAATCACCAACGGTGCGGTTAAGACATGATAAAGCTATTCGTGGTTCCTACGCATCATGTGCAAGACCCGAAACCAATCAGTAGTTATGCAATTCAATCAATGGAGCTACTTCAACCGTTGAACTGTTGTGCTGTAGTTTAGTCATCAGCGTGCAACATTCAATCAAGTGGCGACAGAGATGGAACAATTTTCTCCAGGTTCAAGTAGACGTTTTGATCGTAAATTTTTTCATCGTCAAAACAGGTTCGGTTGAATATGGTATTTATAAAGTTCGTGACTGATCGAAGCTGACTGTCGTAGGTTTTGGGGTGCATTTTCCGAGCCGCTGTTTTGTTTCAGTTAGCGGAGAACACTCACGTTAGGTCTTGTCTTGATGTGATGTTTCGTAGTCGGTTTGGTGCGATCCGCGCTCCGCTTTTTGTGTTTCGGAATCCACTACTTCTACGGGATTATTTTACCATCGAATTGCCTCTTGCTTATGAAGTGATTCCATCCCCATTTTTCTTGCACAGTATGACCGTTTTGTTTCATCATAATAAAGCTCGAAATTGACGCGGCCATAAATTCTGTCCGTACTTTGATATGAACGGTTTTTCCAAATTAAACGTCAAGTTATGTTTCCAACGGATATCAGGTCAGAATAAGGTACAGACACGTTTACCGTCAATATTTCTTCGATATTTCTCATTCGATGCTGTCTCTTTGGCGCAATGCGCAACGTTGACAGTCACTCAACGTACACGTTGGACAACCTCTTTTTATTGCTTAGCTTTTTGGAAGAAGTTTGTCCATTTCATTGGACGGGTGTTTTTTATGTTGTTCTTTTCGTAAGTTGCAAAGCTTTTCGTTTATGCGTGCGCCTATGTACCCCATTCTATTATTTAAAAAAATTGGTATGTATAATATACCGTTGTTCGTAAGTCTCACAATTGACTCACAAACCTAGGTGATCCGATGCCTTGAAGCATGCGTAGTCGATCCGAAGTGATAACATTCAGACTTGGAGTCTTGTTTATTGCTGATGTGAACAAATCGCATACTCATTGTTGCCGCGGATCTCAAAATTTGTAAGTGACCAGTTAGTTCATATGTAGTCAGTTAACTGGCGTCGTTTTCAGGGATCGTCATACCGGCGACCTTTCCTCTGGAATACTCCCACCTATCAGGCCTGACGGAAGTCAATTATTCTAGTCGATGCTCGCATCGTTGTTCTCAAACAGTGTTGCACATTTGCCGCTAATTTCAAAAATCGGTTCGTTTTTCATTATGGTTCTGCTTTACTGCCAACAGGTTACGGGTTGAAAAGTCCTTGCAACGTTCGGTTACGGAGCAATTAACGTCAAGCTTTGCCTTAGTCGGTATATCCCAAGTTTCCGGTTAGTATCACAAGGATAACAGTTAGTCCTGTGTAGGGATATGGGGTGATATGACCCGACTGGTGGTGGTCACGATGTATCGAATGAGATCAGAGGTTCGAGCCCCAAATCTGCCAGTCGCATCGGTGACAGAAGACCACTCGGATAGTTGCTACACCTGACCCATTGAGACCTTATATGGTTCTGTGTCATTCCGAATCTCTGGGTCACAGTTGCTGTCCCCCCTTCCGCAGTGAGTCCTAGCGGCTATGGGGCATGCTCCTTCCACTGCACTCACGCTCACAGCATGTCATAAGGAGGCAACTTTTTCCTACATACTTGAAGCATGAACGCAGTGGAAGGAGCATGACATCATAACTACTATGGGAAAAGCGGCAACCATGATCGTGAGACGTAGTAACGTAGGACACTCAAGACCCCAGTTAGTCAGATGCGGTAAACAGCCGGTCAACGGTAAATTTCCGTCTACCACAAAACTGCCAGTAGATCTGGAATTCGATTTTGTAATATCTTTGAAATGATAGATGCTTAATCCGCTCTGCCATCACCAATCATGTACTCATTGATATACTTTCCAGTATGACAACACAGCATAGTGTAACGCCTCTTCGTATTTCGTAGCCATCCATAGAATATTTTCCGTGTCTTAACAGCCACGTTTTGAATCACGTTCATTAGATTGTTATACGAATTCATATCCAGTCATGGTGTGCACTTAGTCACAGTGTTCGCAGTCACAATTCTCTCTTCTTTGTGCTGCTTCGTGACCGAGTCTTCCAACCTTTATGCTGTTGATACCCTGCACTGACCAGTGGAGCACGCGCTTCATTTCTTTGTTGCTTATCACAAAACGTGTCTGCTGCTGTTGGGTCGTTTTCTGGTGGGGTGGGGTACTTGTGGTCACATAAACTCATTGTCCGATAATTTTGCTTTCATTGGGCCTGTAAATTTACAGCGTTTTGTGGTAACAGGCCGTAGGAAAGGTTGTGAGGCTCACATCACGTAACTACGGTAATATATATATATATATATATATATGGTATTGGTTTATTCGCTGAGCTGGGCAGTTCGATTGCAAACGTTTCATCATCAACCAAAGTAACATCACCAGTGATAGTACCTCGACTGGTGATAAAACATTTACAATCAAATTGCTCAGCTCAGCGGACAAACCAACGTCATCCTGTTGAACCTGAGCTACGAGAATGAGCATCATTTTCTAACCCGCTATATATTTTTTTTCTGGAAAGGGAAATCAAAAGTACAAAATACGCGATGTGCCCTTCACCGATTCGCCACATTTTTAAACGGTCCATGCTGCAATCAAAATCAGTTGCTTTATGACAGTATAAACAAGCGGAAATGAAAAACTAAAATGCAACAAAGACACGCCGATGTAGATGATCGTGGCTGTAACAGATTATCAACTCCCGTTGTCTGCAAAGTCCAAAGTGACGTGGCGGAATCGACGACATCTATACTTTATTAGTCTGACACTGTTTCGTTTCACGCAGATGTCTAGTTTGGGGATGCTTATCGGCGATATAATCATACTGAATTTGTCACTCACTGCCCCAGGAAGCCGCATCAAGATGTGTTCCCCTGTGCGCTGATGTAATCGCTCTTCCATTCCGTTTGTGTAAATGACTCGGCGCTCACATTTAAATTGGCATATTCAGTTAGATTTTGCGTATGTAATAGTTCCTGCATCAGTGGTATAGGTAACTGGGTCTTTGTGTGATGTAACAACATTGTTAGAGTGGTTAACGATTGGCTTCATTAGTTTGATGGTTAATTCACTTTCGCAAGGAAGTATTTCGGTACGTCGATTTGGGATATTATGAATCTTGATGTTGGATGCTTGTTTGAAGACGATTTTGATCAGTAAATTGTTTTCTCCCTGTCACGTGTCTGGTGGGCAATTTTTTGCGCTATAAGATACAGGGTTTAGGTCGTATTTGCCGTGTGCTTAGCGGAAACAAAACTGGTGAAGTGTGTGAACTGACTCGACCAGGTGTCTTTGCGGCATACTTGTGATCGACTCATCGCCCGGGCGACATTTTTTTTGTATTATTCGCATCGCTGTGAATCGTCAGATTGGTGCTTGGATTTACGCTATTGCTCAAATCATGAAGTTCTTCAGCTTCGTTATTTTGTGACGCAGGGAATGTCATCGACATATCGACTTCATTATATCATACTAAATATCTTGATTTTGTAAATATGGGAGAAGAAAGTATGCAGGAATCAAACCACATGGGCTCTACCCCCCGCTCCATCGATTTGCTGACATCTTTTATTGAGAAAGTAGGACTAGTTTCAATAAAGTGGCTGATTGCTTTATCAGCTCCTGTTGAGGAGAACTCACAGTTGATGGTACCTCCTTTTTATGAACTCTAAGCAAACTAAAGTTGTGGTTTCTTACTCTCTCAAAGTCTTAGTGGTTTGGTGGTTAGGTCATTAATAGATCCAACTTAAACCGGACTTCGCAGTTCATTTCTCATTTTCACTTCTATTTCACTTGGTTTGTCTGAAGTTGGGGCTTATACATGTTCGGTTTCTTCCATCAGAATGTCTGCCATCGTTTGGGCATTTGACAATTTATCCATTGTGTTAAATTTGGACCCCGTGTGTGAGCATGGAATCGATGATAACTGGCGCATTCTTATTGGGTAATTTTGTCGAATGGACGTTCATCTGCGTGTACGTATCTGTGTATTGTTTGTTCAAGGCATGCGTTGTTTTCACAGCTTTCATGGAGCAGGAGATTATGCGCTGCGAGCGTTGATCATTCCGAGTCGAATTAAATCAAATAACGCACAAAAGTCGATGCAGTTATTATCAATATCCTATGCTGCACACTTCTCCAATGAATAACCGTGCACTTATCCGCTGAAATGAAATCGAACCTTGCAAATTTATGGTGGCCATGGGCGATTTCAACACGGAATCATAAATTTGGTCTGTAATGTTGATCACGGTGTTTGGTATGTAAACGTTTACCCGTATACCTCTCCTGATTGGAAAATTTCTAGCGTACTCGATAATTTTTGGATTGCGTCGACATATCGATTTCAGTTTTTGTATCACCTATAAAGAGCTTCAAATGAATTCCACGTACGATCTGTCACATGGGGTTTGTATCTAGAGATTGATGAAACTGACATCGTTCCTATGAAATATGCACTCGCTTGGTCTAAATTTGAAGAACAAATAACCGTAAATGACGAATTTTTATTCCCCCTGGGCCGCAAAAACAGATTCGACCAGTGGACCATGTGAATCATTACCGGAGGAACTTGTATCAACAAGTTGTATTATTAGTACTAATCATGCTATCAACAAATATAGACATGCTTAATCACGTAAATATACATAATCCGATGTTAATGGCACAGCAAAATGGCGCATTCCCACTGGTAGGCAGCCTATTTGCCAGTGTAGTTACCTGTATTCGATCTTATTTACGGCTTTTTATTGACTTCAGAATCTGCATATTCTACATGATCTATACACAAACTTGACAGTAATCATTTTGTAATAACGCATATGCCAGAACTCATAAAAATCAATCCAGTCTGCTTTGAATGCGTAAACTTGAGAGACGCATCTATTTTCTGTAGCAGTTAATCAATGTCGTATTTTCCTTTACTGAGACGCGTAAATTCCCGGAGCTGAGCGATAAGACAAACTGCGCGTAAGCAAGTGGGTACGTGGCTGACGTACTGGGAAGCAAAATAAGGTGAATTAATTCACTCGGACCATGAAAAAGCACCGCAATTCTAAGCTTTTAAAAACAACGAGATTCAAGATTAGGCGTCCACATCACACAAGGAAGCAACATTAACCATGGTATGCTCAAACGCCTGGCTGTGTGCATACTTGCTCAACGTTTTTGTTTATGTGCATCCGCCGAAACAGCCGTCGTCCGGTGAAGACGGTCAGATACAGTGGTCTTGCCTGCGTAGGTAAGTGGTTCTACTGTTACAATCTGCACCAGGGAACAAGCATTGTTCGTAATGTTCTTGTGTAACGCCACTGTTGTTCGATTCGATTCTCCCTCGTTATTTCTCCCTCGTCCTTCAACGAAAGATGGATCTTACTTGGCTCACAATAGAAATTTGAACTTTTGCCGAGAAATTTTATAGATTTACTCAAGTGACGTCGTGCAAAGAAAAATTCTTATATTTAGAATCGTTTTCACAGTAAACAAAAGTGGGGAAAATGAAACGTGCTACAGTTAAATAAACACGACGTCTGATTCGGCTGTTCGTAATAGCTACGAACAGAAACTATCGGAGGAACTAAGAACACCGACGAGCAGAGGGACCAAATTAAGTAGGCGATGAATTTGCCAGCAGATTTCTCCTGTGGTCCTATATCTAACGTTCATCAAAAACATTGGATCTCGTAAGGGTCGCTGGGTCTAATGCATCAAAAACGCCAGCTGCATAACTGCAAGGAAATGAATATGATGCGTCCACAGATGCAATGTCAGTTGCCGATAAGCCTTATGAATGGCCGCGAAAACTGGTGGGTTAAAGTAGTCGAAGAGATGGAAGTGGCGTCCGCTTCAGGTAACAGTCAAAGACTGTATAAGCTTATACACGACAACGGTGGACGGCGAACTTCGGTTAGTGAAGTCGTGTGCAAAAGGAATGGAGGACTCATCCAACAAAGGCTGAACCGTTGGGCTGAGCATTTCAAGACTCAGTTTAGTTGACCACTCGCTAACGTACTTAGACCAACGTCTTTTGTCGCGAATCATTGGGAGGCGTCTGCCGACCTCCCAACGGAATTGGAGGTAGAGTCGAATATTCGGCTTCTTAAGAGGCGAAAAGCAGCCGGTCCCGACAAACTTCACCCCGACCGAGTTTTTTTCAAACTCGGTAGAGAAGCTCTCATGAAATCAATTACCTCCTTGCTTCGAAATATCTGAAACAAAGGGGTATTCCGTTATCGCGGGGCGAGTCACTGATTGCACCCATCTTCAAGAAGGGTACACGGAAGGACTGTGGCAACCATCGTGGGATTGGTTTGATTCCGATAGTTACAAAGGTGTTAGCTTCGATAATGCTGCGTCGTTTGACACCAATTCGCGGGAGTCACATCCGCGAACAGCAGGCCGAATTTCTTCCAGGTCGAGCTCTCATCGATCAAATATTCACTCTTCGGCAGTTACTAGAAACGCGCCACACACAGCATCGCCTTACGGTCGTAGTCGTTCTGAAAGTAAAAGATGCGTTCAACTCACTGGTTCGGACAGTAATATCCACCGGAAGGGTATGGCGATGAAGTTCGTAAACCTGTTGCGAGCATTGTAATCCCATACATGTGGCCGCGTGAGGGTATACGATGAACTATCAAGTTCATTCGAAACAAGTAGCGGTGCTTGGCGAAGGTGTCCTATCTGTCCATTCCGGTTCAACTCCGTTATGGACGAGCTGATGGAATACGCTCTAGGAGATCTTCAGAATGTAGGAGTCGAAATGTGAAATGGTGAGAAGATGTGTGATCTATTACGCAAACGACATTGAGCCTGGTCGAATCCGCGGATCATGCACAATGTGCACAGGACAGACTCTCGAGGTTGGTTGCTAGGTTTGGCATGTGCTTTGCACCTTCAAAGTGCAAATTGCTGTTACACGACTGGACGACAGTAGCCCCAAGCTTGATACTGGATAGAGAGGAACGAACGAATGTGGACCGTTTCATCTACCTTGGTAGCTGCTTGTCGAAAGATGGTAGCACGGCAGTGGAGGTAAACACGCGTATATCCAAGGCTTGAGCAGCTTACGCTGGACTGAAGCACTTGTGGCGTCGGCCTGACATTTCAGTAGAAGTGAAGTTGAAATGTCGTGTTTACTGTTCTGCAGTGCGTTCAGTTCTGTTGTACGGTTGCGAGACGTGGAGTATGTGTGTGAGAGATGTTCATCGATCGGAGGTTTTCGACCACTGTTGTCTACTGTTTATCGCCACGATTCAATGGAGTGACTGGATGAGTAATGTGGAGGTCAGAAATCTAGTGTTAGGTGCCGGCTCTGTGATAACTTTTATCTCAGCGTATGGAGATGGGTAGACTACGCTGGTTGGGTCACGTGTTGCGTATGACGAACACTCGTCTGTCATACTGTGCCCTATTATGCGTTCCTCCGACGGAGTGGAGAAAGCCATGTGGAGGTCAACAGATGACGTGGTAACATGGAATGAGAGAGTGTGAAGTGGGTGTCTCACGTCTTGGTGCTTAAACATGACAAGATTAAATTCGAATCGAGACGGACGATTGAAACCACTGCAATCCAGTTATGAAACCACGTTCACATTCTTTTGATCTGCACTTGTCAAGGGTCATAATAGTGTCAGTGTTCATTCCTGTCTCCATTCTCTCCTTTCCTCCTTCGTCTACACTCCGTTTCCTCCAGCTGATGTTCATCTTCCTTGTCCTGTTAATTTGTGCTTATAGGTGCTGGAGCATATAGGCCAGTAGACGTTTAGCTCATAAGCCAGAGGCTCTAGCCGTTTTGTATATTGTATCCAACTGTTATGTTGCCGAGTCTGGTTGGTCTATGTACACACCGAAGCACAAGACACAAGTACTCGCGACGCACGATATCACAGGAGCGAACACAGCCTGTGGTCTAGTAGGACACGAACACACACACACACACACACACAGAGGTTGGAGACAAAGTTCGGGCTCAAGACTCAAGGCCCGTAGTCGCTCAATGAATGGGACAGATCTGCTGCTCCCTTGAATGAGCAGCCACACGGAACAATAAGCGGCGCGAAATACGAACAGCTAGCCCAGCCCGCTAGCGGAAGAGAGAAGACGAATACTGAGTACTGCCGCGCGTTTATTGGTGACCCACCAACACAAGTCAGAATTCAAGTGAGCTCTATCGTTTATATGGTTTTGTTGGGTGGCCTTGATCGATGTGTGGACTAGCCAATCACAACGGGCTTTTATGAATCTTTTCGCGGACATATAAAAATATTCAACCGCGCAATATTTAAAATAACGTCAACTTCGAAATATTGAGAAAAGGACAGATTCTTTTAGAAAATTAATAGCAGGAATGAAATCTGCAGCTTCAAAAACCTTGGAATGGTCATCGACCATAACACCAACGCACTGGTACTCAAGTCTTCATGTCTGTCGTTAGGTTGGTGCTCGTGTCAGATCTTTTGATGTGGTTCCGCTCTCGTTCCCTCCATCCGTCGGGGGCTCAGAGGTTGTGGTTTCTGGCATTGCTGACTTAGATGTAGTACTCAATGAGAGGGCTGAGACCGCATAAACTGACCAGATCCCAGTTGACGACCGGTTCTGAGCAGTGACGCTTAGATGTTCCAGCATTGCAAGAATCGTCATTCCGATGGACAACCGATTCGTTGTATTGGTCTGTGTTCTTACAGATTGCAACCCAAATGTAATCACAAATATTGTTTCATTAGGACGTACACGACCTCCTATTTAAAACAGGCCGGGATAATAACGTGAATTTAACAGGACGCAAGTGCTAGGACATGTTTTCGTTAATCTGACACGCCCTATGGTTCGTCTTGACAGATCCACCTTTTGAAACGTAGATCAGTAAGAACATGGAAACCCTTAGAATTCACAACCCGCCGGGATTCTGTTTCATTTTACTAACTTTACTTGAGGACGATAGAACGAAACTTGCCAACGATCTTCAATTTCTTCTCGAGGACGTTTTATTTCTTTCTAATCCTTTTGTCAATTGTCGCCGAGATTTTTCTGTTCTGTTTTCATTGTAATAGAATATGCACTATCTTTGGCAAGTTACTCACGAGTAGGCTAGCAGTGTAACCAAAAATCGTCCCAAACCCTTTCGGTGACTTTTTCAAGCCGGTGCTTTGGCCCACCCCACCATGATTTCTAGGCATTCGTAGAGCGCGTCACGAGTACCTTGATCATTTGAATTTTGGCGGTGACATTATACTTCATATGGATGGAACAGATATCCTCGTACGGTTGTGTCTGTGACTTTTGCTCTTTATCGTTTCACCAGCACAACCTTACGAGCACTCGTTTTAATAGTTTCTAAACTTGAAACTAGTTTCAGTGATTTCTTTGGGGTGTCTGTATTTTTGCTTGCATTCTGATCTGTTGATGTGTAATGTGAAGTGGAATCGATCAGGATAGCATATCACGGGTAAATGGGACTTGGGTGACTAGGTCATAAATGTCACCCTGGCCGTATCGCGACAATCGATGTCACTGTGTTGTGTGGATGCATGTGTGTCGATTTAGACCATGGCAGGTGTAGGGCATGAACCAGACGTTTTTATTTAGTGTGGGAGTCAAGCCCTTGTTCCCTAGACCCTCATTAATCCCGAATGTTCATTGTCGAAATTACTGGGATCGATTAGGCGGCACTTGGTAGATGACCCCAAACGCCCGGTTGAGATCTAGACGGTGGCCGGAGCCTACGAGGTGTGCTAAGATGGCATCAGATATCGTCCCTAATCCACCCTGATTAAACCAGTGTGGGCGGTGTTCTTTCGTGCGGATGGATAATTACCGAGCCGTTCGACCACCATAGAATGCGCCAGAGACGCAACTGGCTAGATATACTACCATGGAAGCGGTCAGCATAGGTAATTTTTCCTTATTCTGTGGGCATATCCAAAATGGACTCTTGAATGAACATCACAATTTCACGGCCTCAAACGCAGATCTTATCGCTGCGTTGCGACGTCTAATAAGAGTTTCTGCTAACGAGTCACCTTTGAAATAGAGTCCGGTGAATGACTTTTTCCTTTCGCCCTTGAACATCTTAGGTTTGCCAGCTTTTCCATCATTCATATTGTTCTGTATAAACTTCCGGGTTGTCGTTGCTTTCGAGAACATTATCGATGAAGTTAAACTCATTCTGTACCGTCGTTGGTGAACATTTTCATAGCTCTTAAAACTAATTATTTTATCATAGCTTTTCTGTCTTGCGAGCACGAATCTGTAGGATTCCTTGTACTGACCGATCCAAGTCTTCTTTTTCTGTATATATATATATCTATATATAAATCTATATATATATATATATATATTATAGAGAAGGGCACAACCACAACGAATGGGGGGTAGGGCAGAAGGGACTGATCCGCCATACCAGGAGGTGCGCCCGGAATGGATAGCGGAGTTCAGAAAAGAAGACGACTACGAGAAAACGATTTATCGGTTCAACACAGCTTTCTATCGCTCAATCCAAAGGCTGTTGATGTTCTATGCGTGTCTAAAGCGCCAGGTATCGATCGTCCTACCTGAGGCAAACGAAGTGACTATCAAGCGTCTCGTCCGCGACCGGTTCGTTCAAACCATGTCACAGGCGTTGACAGAGATGAAACTAGCAACCGTATGCGGGGTGGACGATATGGACCTCCTTCTAAGAATTGTTCGAAATGCCGACAGTGCCACTATGGTCTCCAGGGTGAAGCCATCAGAGCTGTACTTCAGGGAGTTTAGTCGCGTCACCGTCAAAGGTGCATTTCCCATGCTACTAACAGAGGAGATATTCAAACAATTGCGCGACGCAAAACTGTTGTCCTTAATCGATTTACCATCAGGGTATTGGCAACTACCAGGGGCAGCGAAGGACAGAAAAGACGGCTTTCTGCGTCAATGAGAAGCAGTATGAATTTTTACGTATGCCTCTTGCACCAGCGACCTTCAGGTGATTATTGTTAAAGGTCCTTGAGAATGATGTGGTTTACGGCGAAGACATCGTCATATTTTCAAAAACGGTTAATGAACGTGTATCCAGACTGACAGTCGTCTTGGAAAGAATCAAAAAGTATCAGGTTGCTCGCGACAAATTAACCCGTTTGGAGCATGTCGGTGGAGGAGTAGGAGAAGGAGACAAAATCACGCCACTGCTCGAGAAAAGGGTCATAATACGAAATTTCCCGCCCCCAAAGTCAAAGTGTCAACTACGATCTTTCCTGAGTCTGGTGGGATACGAAGCCAAATTTGTGCCAAATTTCTCAGGCAAAGCCCACGGACTATTCCAATTATCAAGGAAGGATTAAAAAAATCGAGCTGGCAGAAGAAGTGGAAACAGTGTTCAGGGAACTCAAAGGCAGCACAACAAATACTCAAAGTTACTTGACAATACCAAGGCCCAATGAACAATTTACTGTGGCCGTAGATGCAAGCGATATCGGCATTGGTGCGGTGCTACAACCATCCGGGGTGATCAAACACCCCAGCCGATTATTAACAAGTACAAAACGGAATTATTCAACTACAGAGGACCTTTGGCAAGGCAATTGACTGCACAAGATCCCAGGGGAAGATGGATTCGATGGGCGTGCTGCCTTCAAAAGTTTACTTTCACTATGGTGCTCGTGCGTGGTCGAAAAAACGAAATACCTGATGCATTGTCGCACCCAACTGTAGACGAGCGGCTGCCATAAAGCGATACCGGTGAATCCAGTCATTCCAAACGACATAGTATTCAGTCACCAGAGGAACGTCGAACTCGTGCGCATGGTCAGCTCCCATCTTCAGGCTAAAACCAAACCAGAAAAGACTCACTTGCACTACAGGACTTACTGTTAATATGGGATCGCCTGCATGCTGAAAACAAAAAACTGATCGATGTTGATGCAGGATATGGACTAAGGCCCAGACGATCGCCGTTCATTCCGGGAACACTACACGAGAAACTAACTAAGTTGGCGCACGACAGCGCGCAAATGGAACAACAAGGAATCCTCGAATTATTACGACTCAAAGTTTTCTGACCCACCATTCGACAAGTTATTGGCAGCTACCGACGGTCTTGTGGAATGTGCCGGCGGAACCGGGGAATAATGACAGTAACTCCCCCGATGCAGCGGATTCCGGCACAATTTTGCAGACCTGGGGATTGAATATTTTCAGGCCATCGCCAATGAGTCTGTCAGGAAATCGATATATGTTGACAATAGGTGACTGTGTATCCCGGTGAGTGGAGGAGATGTCGGTACCGGATCAAACAGCCGAGACAGTTGCTCGTGTTTTCGTCAGCCATGTGATGGCAAGACTTGATGTACCTGAAACAATTATCACAGACCAATGCCCATACTTCGGATCAAATAAATTCCGCGATACTTTGGACCACTGGGTAATCCAAAGAATACGAACGCCACCATGTCACCCCCAGGCAAACGGAATAATGGAAAGATTCAATAGAACGGTGAAAAAATCATTGAACAATCACCGAAACGACCAGGAAGATGGGCTACCCGAAGTACTGCTCAGCTAGCTTACAACGCAGTACTCGATTACAGGAATAACACCGTTTGAACTGATGTTCCATCGGGAACCCAGGACGGCGCTGGATGTGTGGCTGGACGATGAAACAGCACCAGAGTTGAAGGCATGAGACCGAGAGCACCTGAGAAAGAACGGCAGATAAAAGGACGAAAGACGCACAAAATCGGAACGCTGCGATGATCAAATCGACCACACAAATGGAGAGTGTTCTCTCCCGGACGGTTGGTTAAAGTTAAAAATCACGCCAGGCCTGGGGTTCTAGGACCCAGAGCCAATAAATTCCGAAGACGATGGAACGAGTCGTATACGATTTTGGAGGGAAGGGACAACAACTTCCAAATTGACCGAAGCACTTAAGGGAGATGGGTAAACGGAGGTGACCTGGCGCCGTGGATAGAATAGGAATGTAATAAGCAAGTGAACCACCCGCTTGTCTTCTTACTACAGTATTTATACTACATCGGCTTGAAAACAAGCATGGTGTCAACGCAACAAGACGATACTTCTCCCACGTTACAGTTTGAGTCAGTGACAGAGAATGTGATCAAGAAAGCGATAATGAACATGTTGGCTTTCGATGGTTTCTTTTAGCTGATTTGTTTCAGTCATTGTCAAGAATAAATCAGCTAGGATAGGACTCACAAGAGATCCCACAGCTAGGCCATCTCTTCGTCGATAGATACTTCAATTGACCAGGAACTGGTCATTGAGTGTACATCTCAGCGGTGTCCACGTCGCATTTTCAAGGTGCAAAGCACATACTGCGACTAAACACCTCAATCGCCAAGGGGTTTGACGCGCGTTGAATTACCTGGGAGGAGTTTGACTGCACCGTCTAATAGCCCGTAGAACATCCACTATGACAAAGTGGAAAAGAAATGAGGTCATAGGGCATCCTTGTCGTACTTCGCTGAAGCTGACGAAAGGCGGCGAAAACTGCTCAAGCTCTAACCCGACTGAGGTATAACAGTACCATTCTTTGAACATCCACGTCTCAGATACTCCGTTTCTCAACGCACAGTGCCACGATGCATGCCCATCGTCCGAGTCAAAAACTGCGTGAATATCCAGAAACACGATCACCTTTGGCCTTTGGAAAGTAAAACGGCGCTCTAACCTCTCTGAGGGTGAACATCTGATCGACACATCCGCGACCAGCACAAAATCCAGCCTGTACCTCACGAATTTGCTCTTCGCGCGTGTTGTACAAGCTGCGGAAAATGATGAACGAAAGCAGCTTTGGAGCTCTCCAAATAGATGGGCCATTCCCGCTGCCTTGCAGTCAGGCTCTTGTCAGAATCAAAAGCTTTGGTTGAGAACCCTAATCGTTCTTCTGCTTAGTGGCTGGACGCCCTAGCAGTACGCGTCCATCAAGCCCCATGAGTTACACATCTACAAACAATTCCATACTGCAACGGTCGTCGCGCAGGATAATCAGGACCGCGCTGCTCATTGCACCGAGCGGGGTGGGCATGGGTAGTGATAAGTGTGCTACTGCCCAGAGTTCCCTGTTTTATTCAAACTGTTTCTTTTGTCTCCAACCCAATGTCTGCCCGCTCTGCCTACCCATATTGCCCCCACTAATCGATAACGCGCGATACTCGCAACGATTCAATGTCAAGTAGTGTAGTAGATGGTTTTCAATCTGTTAGCTCACATCTTCTCAAGCCTCGTCAGCCTCTGAAATCTGGGTTCCCTTCAATGTGACGCACTTAATGCAAGGCTGGCCAGTAGGCGTGTTTGGCTCTGACAGTCGAACCATTCGATGAATGTCTGCTGTGGAGAGTGAAACACGAAATTAAACAGGATTCGAGTAGAGTAACTTCAAAAACTTGCGGTGTCAAATTTAACCAGTCAAGGATATTCCCTTCAACAATTAAGGAGACGAACAGCTCAGAGCTGTGGGATCAACGCGGTGAAGAAAAGTCATTGTTTGTACGGTTGAACGCGGCCC
>LUCM01010791.1:4016-17381 GCA_008360955.1 Fasciolopsis buskii | reverse complement strand
ATCTTTCTACTCGAATCAGAATGATTCTGAAAACACGTGCGTTTTGTACAGTTAGATCTTATGGTTCCGTGTGTTGGCTGCAGCAGCATCTTATCTTTTCCCGCCTGTTAAGGTTCACTCCCTGTCCCCTTTGATCGCTCAACGTCTTTTTGTATAAACAATGCACTCTGGGGAAAAGGCAGCGGTCAGTGAGGGCTGCCTTAACTTTGTTTAACGCCGAACGAAGATGATGATGATGGTGAATGAATGGTGATGATGGTGATGATGAATGAATGATGAATGATGGATGATGATGATGATGATGATGATGATGATGATGATGATGATGATGACGGTGTTCCTCCAATAAGGCAATACGTGACCAATCATACTGTAATCTATCTAGGGCTTCATGGCGCCTGGAATATAAAGTATTTGAGCTGTCGCCACCATAGCATTAGATTCCTAACTCCGCATTAAACTCACCGGTCAACACTTCTATCCAATCTAAGCCATACGGCGTGGACGTCGGTGGTCGAAAAACCTCTAACGCGACGGAACCATCTCGCGACACGCACACCCATTGTGTCGCAACCAATACAACAGAACTGAGCGCACTGCGGGCACAGCTACACACGATTTTTTCAACTTTTAGTGAGAATATCCAGGTTGACGCCACAGGGGATTTAGTCCAGCGTACATCGCTCAGGTAGCTTGGATATACACACTGTTTAGCCTTCACTGCGGGCTACCGTCCTTTCAATATTGGCAGCTAACAAGGTAAGTGACCGGTCCATCATTCGTTAGCTCCTTCTCGATTCAATATCAAGTTCGGAAGTAACATTCGTCCCGTCCACAACAGTACTTTACCCTCGGCAATGCAAAGCACATACCGAACTGAGCTACAGACCTCAAGAGTTTGTCCAGCCGCACGTTGTTCATGGTCCGCCATAGGTCGTAATAGACACACGAAGTGTCTGCGTAATCTAGAAGCACACAGCTTCCGTCTCCATTTCCCAGTTCGATTCCATCCATCCTCCAGACTTCTAACACATCTTCCATTCACCGTCTGTTTCAATTAGAAGTTGAAACAAGAATAGAGATAATATAAGACAGCCCTTGGTCAAACGCCGCTAGTTGTTTCGAATGAACTTGACCGTTCATTCGTATACTCTCACGTGACCACAGGCATGCAACTACAATGCTGGGGCAGGTTTCGTCGAACTTCGCTGGCCAATATACAACTCTGGTAGAGAGCACTTTGAGCAGGTGCTGTCGCGGCCGACTGAGCTCGAAGGCGCTTTTCCATTGGTCGAGAAAATAATCTCCGATTGTAAGCGGGGTGTAATGGTGGCGCGATCCAAATATCCTGAAGCAAGGGGGTATTAGTGTTTTTATCAGGGCCGCTCCAGGTAGTTCGTTAGACCGGCCGATTTCTCCACTTCAGTAGTCGATATGTTCGACTAGTTTAGAATGTCCGTCCGGGGTGGTTAAGACACTTTCTCAAGGATTTCATCAGGTGTTTTGTCATCGGCGTAAACTGCATTAGCGCGGCACCTAAACCTCGTTATTGGAAGTATTCACCTGGATATCCATTTTATCGATATTATTTCACCAAAGCGACGTTCACAGCCCGCCGGCGTCGCATACAAGTCAAACAGTCTTGTTACTGAAGTAACTGCTACCGTCTATTTATCAGCTACTTAGCCATCAGTTTATCAAAACGATAACGCCTTAAAACTTATCTTCAATTGACGCTGCAGACGGTGGCCTATCTTAATTTAGTTTCTTAGGTTCGGTAGGCCCTAACGCTTTGCACCCTTAGGCTAGGCAGCTCAGGTGAGGTCCCAGTCTTTGAATGGATGTTGGTGTAGGACCACAGATGAAAGCCATCGCCAATTGTATTGGCCCCTGGACCTGCTTCTCACTTGCTTCTCGTCTTTTTAGCTCGTCCGAATAGTTTATGTATTCATAAAACCGGTGTGGACAACCGAATCAAGATAAAAACGCCTACAGCTTATCGAGTTTGATACTTGCATCGACGGTCATTGAAGGTGCAGGTGAAAAACATTAAAACTAGAAGTACGGTCCAATTCTACCTCGTGGGCCAGAGTACGATCTGCATTTTAGACAGACCGCGCCAACGGTAGCCTTACTGCAATTTGGATTCGATCTGAAGTTCAGACTATCCATCGAGTTAGAGCGCCATGCCGAACTGTTTCGACTCGCACTGTGTCAGAGATCAGTGTCAGATAGGAACAAAGTCTGTTTCCACACCAGAACCGGAGAAGCCTGTTCCCCGTTCATCTGTAATGCCGAGCGGACAATCGGGCGGCGCTTACCCAAAAAGCTTCCAGCTTGTGCATTATAAAATCACCTGCCAGCTACTGCTATGTCACAGCCTTTGCTCTTGCGAACTGTAGAGTAACGAGTTCGTCATAAAAATCGTTCTTCTGCCTGTCCATCGCTAGCTATTAGAGCATATGTCGAGATGAACCCATAAGATGCACTTAACAAAACTATCTTTTGAGCTCCAACCGACTCCCGGAGTCTTACGCCCACATCAAACGTACTTACTAAACGTGGGGGGTTTAGGTCAAAAAAAGACGCTTTCCGGTCTTGTCACTTAAACCACCAGCTTGGAGTTTATGCCAGGGAAATATTCTGACGAGGAAATTTAGGCCGTACACTTAGTTGGGTTACGCTAGTCAAAATTTTTTCCTATATTGATCTTAATTTTTGCTTCTTAATTCGACTTCTCACCAAGGACACAGGAGGCATCAAAGCCAGTAAGTGCCATTATCAGCCGCCTAAAAAGTCTGCTGGTTCAGGCCTGCATGAGGATCGTGTGCACAATCGAAGGGCGAGCTCAGATTCAGAGGCCGACGAGGACTTTGAGAAGATGTGGGGCTAACAGGCTGAGAAAACTATTTACCACACTATTTGAACAATGAAACCGATGCAAGTGTCGAGACATGGTATTTAGTAGGGACATTATGGGCAGCGCAGTCCTGATTAATCCTGACAGCGAAACGACCGATGCAAGTTGGAATTGTTTGTGTTGACATGTAACTCCATTGGAGATGGAGTGGAAGGTTTCTTGCTACGGAATGTCCATCCGCTAAGCAGAAAAACAAGTTAGGGTCCTCATCAAATCCTTTGTCTTCTTAAGGCAAGCATCCTGAACCAACAAGGGCTGCAAAAAAGGGATAAGTGAAAGCCCATCTACTTGGACCACTTATTCTTATGGTCATCCTTCCGACTGAGTTGCCAAGTCAGCTCAACCCCCGACCGGGAGGACCAGTAGACTACTTCGACAGGCCTCTACTCATTGATCTTCCATGCATGGTGGAGTCTCCGGCTTGAGATAAACTGTCCTGTATAGCTCGTTGGGTAATGGAGGCACGCAATCCGTCACACCACGCCATGATATAGTCTCGTCGTAAACATAGAGGCGTATGCTTCTCTCCCCTTGGTTTGCAATCAGTCTAATTATCCGTGGAATGAATACCACGTGTAGGTCAACCCGATAGAGAGTGCAGGATGTTGAACTTCATCCCCTGACTTGCTTGAAAACGCCTCCAGGAGAAAACCACTTGAGGCTTTCTCAGCAGAAGTTGTGTAAGACGCTTGATCATTTGTTAGCATTTCTTAAGGTTTTCGGATCGGATGGCCAACTTGAAGTCTGTGGCACCTGCTCCCGACCATAGTGAGGCATTTGGTAGTTTAATCGATCAGCAGAGAGTCAGGTTCACCTCCTTACCATGCTGCATGCCTCTGGCATTCGTTTCTCTTTCCCCACCACTCATTTTCAAAGCCATCTGAGACCAAAAATATGAAAGCTTACCGGGAATACACCAGGCATTAACTTGGACCCATGCAATACATCAAGGCAACCATTATCTGTTAAGAAAATAGTTAAATTTCACGGTTGTAGTTCAAATTTTCGTAGCGCTTTTCCGGCGTAATTGGTGCGTTCACTGTGGCCGGTCACAAAATACACAATAATAAATTCCTGATCTCACGCTGTATATTTTGCACTCTTACCACATGCGTGGAGCTGAATTTACAAGGAACGTAATTGTTCACTTCTCCGTATACTCATCATCGCCTTTCCAACTCCATATTTTCGCATTCCGGTGGAACTCCAGTCTACCGCAAAATAGGTGCTGTCTTTGAAAGAAGTACTGCGTCTGTTTTCTCCCGTTTTCCTTCGGCTGGCATCCACATCTGACCGTACTTGTTTCCGTTACGCAATGCTATCCTTCGCCATCGCCAAATTTTGAATCAGCCATATTTAACTTGCGAACGTTAATTTTTGTAGGGCAGCGGACATGTTTAGCCCGTACACTGGTTACCCTAAACATTTGTTTGCTATATTTAAGCGGCTTGAATTCAAGACTCTCTCTGTTATTCGTTTGACATTCCCTCCAATACTTCCGTGAATTCTCATAAACGTCTTTTTGGATATCCTGACTCTGAGGTCCTACTGGCGCCACTATGGCTCTCAAAGAGATGGATAAAGCCTCAAGGCTGTGCTAGATCCCAGCCAACAACCGGCTGTACGCAGTGAGACTTAGGTGTAAGCAGCCATCGCTCCAGTGTTTGTCGTCCTAACATCTACGGATTCCTGCCCAGATGCAATTAAGAATGCTTTCCACCAAAACCTCTGTGATATCTGTCGCAGGGGGATGATATCTCGATTTTTTCTCTAGTGGTGATTGCTAAAGAAATTAGGCTGCCCTCGGCCGGGGTGCACCTAGGAGGCCCTTAGGTCTCGGTTTCTGTCGCTCATAAATAGACTTCGATTGCTGGTTCTGTGCTCCAATCACCGCTAGTTCTTCGATAGTACGAACTTTAGATGTTCGAATCGTTAGTGAGACACCTGGCGTTTGTCCTCGACGAATTAGCGATGGACCCAAATGGGCCACATTTTTATTCATTATCAGTGGCTAAGTTGTCTGTAAGATAGCCTTGATTTTAAGTGCTTTGTTGGACTCTCGAGGCGCATGATGGAATAGCAGCTAGACTGCGACAATCTGTCTGATCTGATCATCTTGACAGCATTCTGCTAGGCATTAGCGGAAAAGCTGGAACTGTCTGCGCCTGGTAACATCAACCCACGGTGGTATTCGGTGAATTAGGCTCCTTTAACCGCAAATATCGGGTATAAATTCCAGATCCGCCGGTCACCTTTAGTGTTTAAATGCCCTTATCCTCGTGGTATTAGCAGATCATGGGGGATTTTTATCAGTAACTCAGGGGTTAGACGTAAGGTACTAGATCCTATGGTTTGATCTAGACACAGCAACGGATCTAAATATATCAAGTTGTATGGACCATATTTTGTGATGCCCACAGAACGACGGGTCGTTGTGCGCTGTTCTCCGAGGCAGGTAGTGGTTGGGGGATAGGTCGATTTGGCCAGTTAATGCCATGGCGAAAAGTATGAAAACTAGCTATTGGGATGGCTCTTTTAGGTGAAGTTATACCACGAGATTGAGCTCCAGGCGATGGTGATACGGCCCAGTGGCGATCTTGCATTAGAAATCACTCCCGTTTTGTGTAGTTGTTCATTTTAGTGCTTTATAGTTGATTCCACGATTTCTCGCTCTCCTTAGGGTAGATGCCATGAGGCACCAGTCAAAACCAGACCACATCAGTGAATGGCTAATTGTTGGGAAATCCAACTGAACTGAATTCGCTGCCGATCGGCGCGCTACTACACCTGGCCCACTGGGACCTTATGTGTCTCTGTGCCACTCCAAGTTATATACTGATAGTTACTTGTTCCCGCCTCGCTCCCCCCCATAGTGGGCCCTGGTAGCTGTTGTGCATGCCGCTTCCACAACACTCATGCTTCAAGCATGTCATGAATTGATATAGCATTCCCTCATCCTCCCTTTTCCTCCTGTTTCTCGTTTCCTCTTTGTACATCCAGTTCAGTTTTCGAAAACCATCAACCCGCACGGATGTCCTCTTAAGCTACTGCTTTGCAACATCGGCTGCTTAAAGGTGAAGTGGATCGAGAGTAGTAAGCAAGAAATTTAGACAACAATGGAAAGTCACGCATCCATGTCATTGGGGCGACACATTCTTATTAGCAAATGCTTCCAACCAACGCCTGGGGAAATCTCAGGGCCGAATCCGGCAGTCTGACTCGTCGTACTCGAAATAGTTGATTGGACCGAGCACATGTACTCGTCTTTGTCCATTTTCAATATCTGCTCGACGCATGAGTAAAATGGAAGGAGCATGCCTCCTCTCTATGGTCCACTGTAAAGAGGGGAGGTGAGAGGGAACCAGCAACTATGATTGTAACTGGAACTAGCACCGGACCATATTAGGTCCCAGTAGGTCATTTGTGGCAACGAGCCGGGCAACAGCAATTAGCCATCAAAACCAAAGTGAGCGGCCAATCCAGGATTCGAATCTGACTTTTTTGGAATGACAAGAGCACGGCTCCGTTAACCACCGCTGGTATTTCTCTGATTAGTGTACAGAGGAGTCGATTGAGCTCTGTGACCCAATACGCTGTGTGGGACTTGTAGTTGCAATAGAAGTCCCATCATTTTCCGGGAATAATATGATGACGTGTGCTTTCAAATACTGGCATTTTTCACGTATCTTCTGCCCTCAACGGTTGTTTTTAAGCCATATGAGAGAATTGATCTAAATTCTACATTTGCCTTTGACGTCTCATGTGTCGGTCGATCACTTTAGTTAGGTCGATTATTTCGATTGGATCACCTCTTAGTTGATATTCTGCCATTAGTTGCTTTACAACTGTTCTGCATCCAGTTTTATCATCTTTTTTTCAGGAGTTTCCCGCATCGAATTTACTGAAGGGCTCTACTTTCAACAAATGGCGTTCTGAAAAAGGTGGAACACCAAACGAAGTAGTGGAGTTAGACGTATGTCCTCAACATATTTGACATATTTTTGCGAAAAGTTTGGGGAACCGGTTGAAGTCAACCGCCTGGACATTGGAAACAATGGTTCGGCTTTTGTCGAAGTTCTGGTTCGGAGAGCTGCTTCGTCAGCTAGCCCGATGGTAATGTTTTTTTATTCGTTTCTTTTCAGTACTACCGATACTCTTATAGGTTTTTCTCCCCTGCTCTTCTTTTATGTCACCAGCGGATGCGAAAAATGAAAACAATCTATTCCGAGTCCGTGTTTTCAGTGGTGATCAATTGTATGATGTAGCTGCGAAGCAAAAATGGGACATATTTCGCATTGTATGCACTCAACCGTTTAACAAGACACTTCCTTACGGAATTTCCTTCATCAGTTTTCATACTTCGGGTGCGAAAGAAGCACCATCGGTAGGATATGATTTCTTCTGTTCATTCCATTTCAGCCCAATTGTGTAAACGAAAATAGTGGTGATCTGGCAACCAATGATGAAGAAACTGATGAGGGATCTTCGGAATTTCTTCCTGGTGCATTATTCCAAGCTTCAAAATCAAAATCCCTGGAATCAAACCCGACGACACCAGCACCCAGGCCAGCAGTTACAGGTAGGTATTCTGGGTTTTTGCTGGTTCATTTTGTTACCTAACAGTGACCGAAAAGCTGCGGGCCGCTCAGCAAGGGTTCTTAAAAAACCTGCTTGAAAGTAAGTATCCCCATTAGATTTTTCCTTTGCTCACAACGTACCACTTGATATTCGCATTTTTTGATGCTCGCCTACCTCCCTAAATGGCAGACCCTGGTTGTACATGGTTTTTCAGCATTCGTAATTTCAGACCCATTCGCCATACTTTCGTAGGGGACCTCCATGAAACAGCTATTGCTGTCATTTTTTAATGACTGCTTTATACATTTACCATAATGCGCTTCTAAATGTACTGTTTAACACGTTTCTTTTTCCTCCCTGTCAGTGACTTTTATAACCAGGAACCCATTGGGGCTAAACGACAACTCGCTCTCACCGGGTTGTTACCACGTCTGACCTATTGGGCCCTTATATGGTTCTAAACCAATCCAAGTTCTAGGGTCACGGTTGTCCATTTTCTCCCTTCCCCTCCCCTGTGTAGACCCCCCAGCGGCAATGGGGTATGCCTCTTCCACTGCACTCATGCTTCAAGTGTCATAAAAATCTCATTAATTGGCCCCCACCTATGAATTAGTCAGCTGTTTCCATCTTTATGAACGGTATTTATTCAGAGATCTAAAAGTTCGAAACCAGAGTGTATTACACTCGTCTGCTTTCTTAACAACTTTGTTACTTTTATTCGATTACTTGTTATTTTCCTGATTCATTTATATTAATCTGGTATCGAATAACTCGGCAATTCTGCGATACGTCCCCGCAACAAATGGTCAGCGTTCAAGATAGGCTTCCGACAAAAAGTGTAACCTACGTTTATGCGATGCCATGCTAATTGCACTGGGATAGGAGAAGGTTTCACTTGACTTGGTCTGAAATAGGTAACGAACACCATGGGCCAATGCGAAATAAGGTACTCAGCTCCAACGCTTGCGTGATCAAAGCTAATATGATGTTCTACGGTCTGCTGCACTGCCTCTTCTCATGCGCGAATATCGTCTGCAGCAGGGAACAGCCGTCTCCGTGAACCTACTTCAATAAACTAAAAAGAAACGGCAAATGCGAACAGATACTAGCCAAAGACTTTGCGTGCACTCAATCAGCTAATAGTACACATTAGGTGTTATAATACACCGTGTGCGATATGTAGAGCAGTAGCCTTCCAAGTACCGAGATTTTCTCGACCGTCTGAACGATAGGGTAACTATGTTTGGGATGTGTTTCGCCCTTTGCAGTATAAAAGACTATTGTCGGACTGGATTAGCTCGAAGCCGAACCTTGCTCTTGAAAGGGGAGTCAAAGGAAGTGGAGAAGTTTTGTTATTCGGACAACTATATCTCACCCCGTGTTATTATATCAGATGAAATGTCCTTGCATGTGCATATACGCATGGACGTGTATACGTGTGCATGCCAAGATACAACAGGCTCGGTTGACATTTTCAAACTTGAGGTATCTCTGATGTCAGCGCGATGAAGGATCGAGTTTACACCGCAGTACGTCTTAAAACAGCCATTGAGATCAGATGCACAAAGAACTTCGATGCATTGCCAGTGTTGGTAGGGTGTAGTAGGAGCATTTTTATTATCATTGCTGAGGGTATTGAGCCGTACAAATGGCTCAGTCGAACAGACATTAAAGTTGGTGTATGTGCAACACATGCACGAAAATCGATTCCTTCCTTATGCACTCCTCTTCTGGGCAGGTAATGATTAGATGAGACAATGAGGGAAGCTCATGACGTGGGAAGGGGTTTGAAGACCTTACTCAGTAGACTGGCTCATGTAGGTCCACTTAAACTGCCGGAATGGAGTTAACAGGGTCCCTCAATGCAGGGATTGAAGACTGCATGACGTGACTCAATTCAGCATTCGGTGGTGTTCTTGCCTCAAAAATATTTATACTTCTCTCTAATCGTCTTATCTTATGATTCTTTTTTTTCGCTATTATTCGGTCATGTGGGGTAACAACCAAATCCGGAGCATGTTAGTGTTTGGTTAATGATTGTACACACTGAAACTAAGATATAAATCATTCAAATTACTGTGCGCGAGAGCAGTGTCAAAGTAGATGAATTTAGAAACAGTTCGACAAGTAAAATTTTTGAGATTCAAGCATAAATAAATAGTCGCTTGGCCCAGTTGTAATCAGTTTCGGGAAAATAAGGATTGGGGAAGACTGAACGAGAGAAAATGTTAGTTTGCAAGCTACTATCATGATGATAACAGTCGGCTGGAAAACTTATCTTGGCACATAGTTCAGTATTTGGTTAATGAACTGTGAACTTCACCAAATTCCGATTGCATGTCTATGTCGCGATTCGAAATGTAGTTTTCGAATCTATTCGAGGGCCTTTATTCAGTAGACATCGTGACGCTGCCATCGATGGTACCCTTGTGCCAGAAAGACGATTTTCTTGGGATGTATTCGTACATTATGGTGGCGTTCTGTTCTTTCCGTGCGTGCCTTTAAACCCAAGCAGAGGAAAATTGTTAAACGCACTTGGATGTGTCGTAATCATTCGCTTGATCCAAAATGGTGTGGCTAGGGAAACATTGATTCCGCACACTGTTCTTAGGCTAGCTGCATTGTAAGTGCTTCCCATTGTTCCGTTTAGTCGATTACTTATTCCAGTCAATAATTCTTCGCATATGAAAGGTAAACTCTTTTCTTTGCTAGCCGAAGTTGCGGCTTAGTAGTTAGAAATGCTTTATGCTTTTGAATGCTTTCACGGGTTATTTGTTACCTGCTGAAACACATTCACTCTCCACCTTTTTGCAAGTCTTTAGGCCTACGAAGACAGTGTAGCCAGTGAAATAATTTTCCTACCAAGCAATTTTTTCTTTTATGGAACGGAAACTCTTAAAATGTAAGTACAGCTCTATTTAGTTGCGTTAGTGGTACATGGTCATCTGCACTCTTCCGTCATTTGTGAAGTATATGCAAGAACCGTGACATATAAATTTGATGTTAGATTCATCTGGGTATTTACAACTGCCTGACATCAAAACAAAGGGGATGTAATGCGTCCGATTTCCTTCTTACTTTGGTGCGAGGACATTGACCGGCATAAGTCCAAGTCGTTTCCCTATAGCTACACCATCTATTTGTCAGTATATTTTCCGTTGAATAACTATGTAATCTGCATGCTAATGGTAAAGAATCCTACTGATTTAAATTGGGTCGCATGACTGTCAATATATATTTGTCCGTACCTTAGACAAAACACTGAATTAGTTGTTGAACATGTCCCAAATCTATCCATTTTGGCCTTGTTCTCGCTCTCAATCGCTTGGACGATTATCTTTTATTTTTTACTTCTTTTATTAATGAAATAACAATGTACATCATTTTTCAGGAGGGGGGCCGCGGCCAACAGAGGGCTGTCGACTGGGAAGTTGACCGGCGGTGAGGGGATTCGAATCTGCGACCTTCACGTCCAAACGCCACGACCTTATCCGCTTGGCCACCGCCGACCCTGTTTCATAAACTGCATGCTCTGTCGTCTAATTGATTGAGAGAGCGTAAAACTGGTGGCCCACATCAACTCAGCCCGTGCTGTTCCCTAACATACACGGATTACCAAATTCATCGAGACTATGCTTTTTCTCCTAATATCTGATCCAGGCAGGTACGATAGCAACTGTGGGGTACGCAACCCCAATCGAAATGACGCCATGATCTTACGCACACTGAACTCCAAGTAGGCCATTTTCCTCAACCAGCATAAGGACTTACGACTCCAAAACCTCCGATATTGTTTCTTTAGTCCCTTTGTTGGGGACTGCTCTTTTGTGATAGGGTTTGAGTTTTTTTATTGGGTAAGCCTTCCTGTAACTTGCGGGAAGAAAAGCGAGCACAAGCCGAAGCCCAGTGAAAGTGGCAGAGACTCTTCACATTTGCATGGTAGGAACTAATGCGGATGCGTAAAGTCTCCGAGCTAGACGGTTTCCGTTAACGAAACAGCACAATGTCCCGCTAATGCATTACGAATGCACAGACTAACAGATTCCTTGGGACCATTTCCGATCCCTATTTGCTCTCGCACAGCATTCCATGACCCTAGGTCGATGGTCACAATCTTCCAACAAATTCAGCATGAAAATAACCATATGAAAGACTGAGTTAAGGGAAACATTGTTGATACGGCTGGTCAGTTGCTTACCCATGCCACATCGGATCGGGTAGTAGCATTATCATCATCATTGTTGGCGTTACACAGCGGAGCAATCCCCACTCACCGCTGTCTTTCTTCCAGAGTTGCTTGGTATTATAGAAAGGATGGATATGCAAGCTGGACAGCCAGTGGACCTAAACAAGCGGGGAAAGAAAAGAATGTCATACTAGCCAACGCACAGGTGGTAGCTAAACCTATTTTGAGTCTTTTCACTAGCCTCGTCAGTCTCCTTCCAGTGGGATCAACGGGACAGCTGAGCCTTACCCAGAAGAGTCAATGTTTGATCGTCAAAGGTGCAAATAGGTTTTTCATTTCTTATGACACTCGGCTCATCACACCATCTACATATATATCGCCCACAAATCGATCGACACTCTGAAATCTACTCTAATCAACGGAAAAGATCGCCTCGATCAGCGCGACCAATCAGGGGTATTTTATACCATTCCATGCCTCGGTTGTGGCAAACAATATATCGGTGAGACAGGCAAATAATTACGCACACGCTTGCACGAACATAGCTTAGCCCTACGACGCGCTGACCCATACTCGCAGATATGGAACCACTGTGCACAAACAGGCCATGAGGTCAGCATCAACAGCACAAAGGTAGTCAAACGAGCAATCAGAAAGGGACACCGACTAATTCTCGAAGCCCTCCACTCGAATAACTCGTTCAATCGACATGTCGAGATTGATAAGCATTACGATGCAGAATAGAGGGGCAAACAGACGGACAGCGCAGCAAAACGAACGGAACGAGCGATCCCACTCAACCACTCATTCACGTTTGACAACAAGTTCTGGTTTGGGTGGAAACGTTACAATAAACGTTATAACTCAATGTACGCCTTCTAACCTCTAATATGTGCATGCATATATATATTTGCATAAACCCTATTACTTTGATCGATTTTTTCACACTTCATTCTTCTTCAAACCCATGGCCTTGGTTTTTCATATTTTCATCTGAATTCCCCGTTCGCCAATACGTGCACTTATCCCTTGGTAACCTAGGTTCTGTCGCTTCAAATACATCTGGCTCCACCAAGCCCACCGTTCCTTTTATTCCCAAAGATGCGCCAGAAACTAAACCAGTTTCGCCCAAACCCCATCACATATCGACGGAACGTTCCAATCCAAAGTCAGCAAAACGTAGTGAACCATCTGGCAAGCAAAAGTCTCCACTCACGCCAAATGCGCCCAGTGGCAGCAATCCACCCAAAACAAAGGAAAAAATCGATTCACGTCGTCGTCGCCGTCCGCTTGCCGGTGTGATATTCACTCTAAGCGGCTATCAGAATCCACTGCGCAGCGATCTTCGTCAAAAAGCAGTACAGCTGGGTGCGCAATATCGACAAGACTGGGGCCCCGATTGTACTCATCTCATGTAAGATTGAATTCTGATAGATGTACGTTAGAAAATTATATATATACATATATATCAATTGAGATAAGGTTCCAATGTCTTTTATCTGTGGTCTGAAAACAGAGAATGTATCCTCGCTTTCGGAGAATAAAACTGATATTAATCGAAATTTCTTTGCGTATTCATCGACTGATACTGTTGGTTATCATTTGATGGATTTCACACATGAATTGAGCCAATATGTGCCGATTTACGTTGGCAATAACCACACTTTTACTGTATTTATCA
>LUCM01010790.1:25294-55516 GCA_008360955.1 Fasciolopsis buskii | reverse complement strand
GTCCACGCGCAGTTGTCTTAAATTTCCAGCATACTTTCCCATACTGAACATTTTCAGCAGTGAAGCATATCAGACTTAGGCTAGTTTGAGAACAGCAGAAGAGTAATACCAACAGAAGGGAAATCTGGTATACTCAACATCACTCCAGTACCAAATATTGATTAACACGTGATATCATATAAAAGAAAAAAAGTTGCCTTAGAGTAAACTGCGTATTTGATTCTCTGGCGGTAAAAACAGGCTCCCGTACAGGATCACTGATTACTAGCCACTGATGACCACTCTAAATATGCTTCAAACCTTTATTATAAAAACACTCCTCAGCAGGATTGGCCACGAACAAGATCAGACTTTGTCATAGTAGTCTACGCCTCATGTAAATGAGGTAAGTTTTGTTATTCAAGTGTTTACAATGTATCGAGTGACTGGATAACGGAAGGAAAGTCATTCAGTCTACAAAGGATCCGTGTGGCCCAAAACGATTTGTTACGTCGATGTAATGCAGGGTTAGTTATCCAAGGTTGAGCGTATTGCAACTGGACCCTTCTTCTGCAAACTGGTCAAAATTTTGATCAATATCGGGTACAAGCTATTTGATGACATTCGCTGCGTGATAGTTGGTCACTTGGTGGCGTTGTTGGAGTATAACGGACAAATCATGCTGGAATCACTGAGATAAACTTCGGGGTACTAGGTACAAGAAGTCCGTATCCTAAACGACTGGCAAACGTGATTCCTTAGATAGATCAGGAGTAGTGTAGCGCAAACTTACACATTTATGGCCTTTACAAGCTGTTCCACCAAACTATACAGTTCTAGATATGAGAACTGTAAATATGCATTCGGTGGTCCCAGCACGGATCATTCTGCTCGCTGCAAATGACCATGGTCTGCGACAATCCCTCGTTGATTATCAATGGTTGCGCGTTGATGGACTGTGCTAGACAAGTTCCGATCAACTCCCAGGTGAGAATACATTCCGGCAGTGTCAAACAGGGCATGAAGACAAACGACAAGACCAGATCCAGAAAGTCTTAACTCACCGGCTATCGGTTGCCGGCTGACACTGGCATAACTGGAAGGCAAGAGTACGAATATGCAGTCTGAAGAGATTTTATCGTGGTTTGCGCTAACTTGTCATGATGAGCTGTCGGAATTCGATATCAAATAGACAGAAACTAAATCAGGTGATGAGCATCTGACTAGGTCGATCAATCATAGCGTGACCCGGAAAACTGGTGAAATAATCCTGATCTAACAAGCACAAAGTAGAACAGCCTGCAAATATGCGATACTTGTATTTAGTAACACAATATTTTGTGCCCGTCCAGCCATTCTGTTCTTTTCTAAGTTGATGGAGACGGACGATGCGGATCTAGCGCCAGGGTTGACTGATTGGAGTGCCGACAATTCGGAACAGAAACAAGCCGGCACTCAGCACATTTCCTTTCTGACTAAACGATGCTGTGCAATGACAACGAAATCAGAACATGGGAATGAAAAATTTTCTAGTATTACAATTAAACTGAATGGATCAACCATGATTGAGTGTAAATATAAAATTCGAAACAAACTGTTCTCATGCTGAATGCCTTTAAAGGTGAAGAGTTGGCTTCCGTTGGGAAGTGATGAGCTCCAGAGTCAAGACAAGCACTGTATCCCCTCTATCCTCATCGGTCGAATGCCTTAGTGTCAGTTTGATGCATAACTTATATATATATATATATTCAACAAAATGTTTCTTACTCAGAATGTTAGCGCACTTTGTCCCGTGACCCTTATGACGACACTTTCGGTTTCCTAAAGAAATGACCAGGGAATTGATGTGATTATGTACGTTTTTACGTTTCTGGATGTATTAGCTTCCGCTAGTCGTGCATCGGTGTTTGTACAGTTTTGTTTGAATTGAACAGAATGATTGTATGAGTAATGTGAATTTTGGCCATCTAATCTTGGATGCCGGTTCAGAGAATACTCCGACAAAACGGATCGCGTGTTATGTGCGACGAACGTGCGTCGATAATATCACGTTTCGCTTTCCATTCATCCTTCAAATTGATATACACCACATAAAGATCAGCATACTATGGTAACGGGGAATGCGGGAATGTACATCTACCTTGATTAACGTAGATGCTTCACATCTCCGCGGTTGGCATCTTAAAGGTCTCTCGACCAGTTAACTGGAGACATTAGAGTACGGGGCAGCGCAAAAGCGAACATTGACAATGATACTGTCGCTTTGAGACTAATTTAAAGAGCATGCGTTCGTATGGTTAGATTGTATTCAATGGGTTGGCTGACTACTACGGCTTTTTTTTGTCTTTCCGCCCGGGGATATACACTCACTTTCCACCGTGTATGCGCATTCCTTACATTGTCATGTGTAACTTGGTAAGTGAGCATTAGTTAGTGATACACGGTGGGATGATTGCATGCTGGGCGTGTTTTTTCGTGGTCTGTTGAGGATGCCATATTTACTAGCTGAAAAGATTCATAAAATATTTATATGCAGCGGGATATATCCAAAGAACCAGCTGTGCTAACTATCGCAAGTGAATAATTGCACATTTGTGAACGTGTTGCTTTCAGGGCCCGCCAGGAAATTTATTAATTCTTTCACAGTGAAGTCAAAAATAATGTTTATCGTCAATTGTGAATGATATAATGTTTTTGATTGCAAAACTTGCCTTGAGAAAGACTACCCATCATAGTCGAAACGTCGGCGCATTACGTCTGCCAACAACGCGGTGTTATTAACATTATATCATTCGCAATTGAAATCAATACATGGCGTGTCGATTTTTCGATACATTCTTTGTATTATTTGGTTCTAATATTTATCTTCATCCTCAAATTGTCATTCTTCGTTCGTCTGACTGATAAATGGATGAACGCTGACTCAGATTTGCGGGAATCTTTTCGACTACTTTTTGTATTTTGTCCACTCAACTTTCTTTGTCCCGCTAGTACTGTTTAATAAGTCGGATGCCAAAAAAACATTCAATGAGTTGATTTTGAAAACGATCGTTTATTTCCTCTTATTGACTGCATACTTGTTTTCTGTGAGTATTGTAGAAAATTTAGATCGTATAGCTTCTAGATTCTATTGAACTATGAGAGAGGAAACGGAAACTTATTTCCTTGACATATGGATTAATACAGAATCAAATATAATATCGCAATAGGTAATAATACCTTCCAGAAAATACCACCAATTTTATTTGAGACGGAACTTCTCGAACAGTCTTGGAATACTCTATTCAAGTGACTTTTGGACAAGCTGGGTATGTCCACCGAATGTGACACCCCGGTTGAGTCAAATTCTAGTAACTGAAAAATCTTTCCTACATTAGATCATGCGCCCAACGAGAGCAATATGTGCACAGTGTTTTTTGCATTACCGCATATAATTATGCGTTTTTTTTCTTGCGAGCACGGTATTAGTCACCATCTCGCTGGTTCAACGGAGAAGACGCGACTTCAAGAAGACATGGTCGTGAAAAGCAAACGGTAGACAGACAAATTAACACTGATTATATGGATCATTTCGCGCAATTAGTTGTCATACGGCTTTGTGATTTTCTATGGAGGTCCATCACAGTCGACTGGATTGCAAGACGAAAATCCGCGAAAAGGCTGATATGCTTTAGAAGATTTCCGTAAATGTGGAGAAAACATAAGTTGTCCAAAATCAAACATAATTATTCTCCCCTACATTTCGCTTTTCGATTAGATCCAAAATGATTCCGAAATTCGTCGAGCAGATTTATCGAATGATTGTTTTCCAAGCAAGTGAGCTTTTTGTGTACACTTCTGTAGCCATTTTGTTCATCTCACCTCGTTTGTCAAGTGAGTAAACCGAAAAATTGTTCGCCACTTCAGCCAACAGACCCTGAGGGAATTTGGTAATTCTAATCTGATTACATTTTAGTCCTGTCCTCTTCCGACCAAATGAGACAAATTGGTATGCTTGGATTTTTTAGTGATAAGAACCAGACTGATTTAACGAATTCAAAAACCACAATCGCTTCCGTTTAGTGTTGTGTCTGCAGCACAGCTAAATCAAAAATACAATATTCTACTTGAAACATTGAAAGCCCTATAGCCAGCTGAACAGTAGAAAAAAAAGACTAATATTACGTTTAGAAAAAGTAATGTGAAATGTCAACACCCCGCAGTACTTGTCCTCTGGCCCGACAATTCAAGAAAAACTTCACCTCAGTTTTGACAGTGTCTGCATTTGTTTCACCCGCCTGTTGGATCTCAGCCAAACAAATCTTGTCTGCTCGGTAAGCATTGGTCTCAACCAATTGCCCTTTCAGTTCGACCGTGCGCTATAGTCTTACGCAAATAAGCACATTAGGCGACAGGTATAGAAGTAAATTTTGTGTACAGTCATCTCAAGGACAGGTTGAGTGACTGACCTTGGCCGCGTGTTCCGCGCGAATCGAAATGGGTTGCGTAATGCATTCGGCTTGCGTGCAAACTATGGTAGGAATAGTAGTGAGTATTTGGTGAAGACCATTTCTTGCCAACGGGTCGGAGTTGGTAAAAAAATTAATGGAAATCAGGTAAAAACTGGAAAATACTTTTCAATTTTGAGAAACCTACCCAACTGTGAAACTTCTTTGATCTCCGTGGGATTGGAACTCACGCATGGACGCAAAAGAAGCACGTGGGCCGCATCTGACCTGCCGACTAGGGAACTATTCGAGACATTTTGAGTAACGAGCAAACTGTGCAAACATGCGGTATCCAACACAGCAAATCATTCGGTATATCCTCTTAGCTCCTCTGATAGAGTACACACGACATCGACGCAAGAGTTGCCTCCATGAGTGAGTTCGAATCCTGCCGAGATTGAATGATTTTCATTTCGGATTGATTCTGCATTTCCTAGGTCTTGCAAATCTACCTCTATCCAACTAATTACTCAATCATTTGAAAATTAAATGTGTGCGTGCATGAATTTCTGGATTAAATGGCATATGAAATGCATCCTTTGCATGAAAATTATACAGAAAAGTTTATAGTATTCTTCAAGGATACTGGAATTCGCCAAAAACTGTAGTCACCGTAGTTTGATTTTACCTTTGCTTCAAAATAGGTTGCCAACAGTAACGAGGAAATTGACCAGTTACACCTGTGAACAAAACTGTTCTATTAATATTACAATGTTCATGCTAAAAAACACCACATGGCGCAGCATTTTTTCCCGTTGACTGCATACGTCACTCAGTTTATTTATTTATAAACATGTGTTTATTGAAATAGTCATCGATCAAACTACGAAGCAACACAGTTGAAGCAATCGCTGCAATAGATTTCTTGCTTTGAATAGAGCTTTGGCCTGGTAAAACGCTTCCCGTTTCAGTCTTTCTAATACATGGGCATGTATAGGCATGATGATTCTGTGTGAATCGAGCCACCGAAAACTGTGAACAATCCACAGAAAGTACATATTGATTAATGACCACGAGGTCCCTTACAGTGTCGAATATCTCCTTTCACTAGGGATTTTGGTACCAGTCAGTGAACTGATATGAACGACTAAGTATCAAAGTAAAATTTGTTAGCTTTAATTCAGACCAGATAACATATTCATTGGGCTAATTTGGTTATACCCCCAGGAAATTCCATTCCTATTTGTTCAATATTCTGTCTATGTGCATCAACGTTATGGTGTTCGGAAGTTTAAGTCCGAAAAATGTCGATTTGGCAGCCTCTCGAGTGGCATGGCCCAGATGCAGCCATGTGGTTCGTTTGTTGCATAGGAACCAAAGTAAAAGCAGTCAATCATAATGGTGATGTTTTAGTGGTATTAGTGCTAGGAGTAGTATCAGTAGTATCAATAGTATCAGTAGTATCAATAGTATCAGTAGTAGTATTGGTAATGGTAATCGTTGTTGTTGTTGTTGTTATTGTTGTTGTTCATGTTATTATTGTGGGTTTCTTGCCTGCCTTGGTATTTTCGATGTTGACGCATTCGTTGGTTCACTCGCTGCTGTTTATTACAACTCATAATAGTATTCCTCTAGTTTCTAGCCCGATTCTCGCTCCTTAGACAATTTCAGTCAGTACAGCATTATCTCATGTATATTGAATATAGCCAAGATATTCTGGGCAACGATCAACCGTGCCCCATGTGTACCTGAACTGCGATGCGTTCAGTCTAGGAGATTTGATGTAGGCCATTCATATTGTTACCAACCTAACTCTTGATGTGACATTCGACACTTTCAGGAATCTCCGGCTTGCTGATCAGCCTTTACACGCGATCCCATCAATCAGCATCATCAAAGAATCACATACTAGGATTAATAATAACATGCTTGACCAGGATAAATTCAAACAACTTTTATCATGCCACCTATCGCCCATGAATTTGAGCATCCTAATTTGTGATGACCCAGTTCCTGGACGGCCATCATCGTCCCTCTTTCGTCCATCCGTCTATTCTGTGAACGTCCTGCTCAATAATTAGCTGTCACGTTTTTCGTCCTATTGCCTCATGATCCGCCCCCGGGCAAAGACGATTTATTGGCCAATCGAACGCGTCCGCCCAAGTTTCGTCTGTGCGCGTTCGCGGTCACACACGCACGCATGTACGTGTGCATATGCTTATCTGATTAATTTACACTGGCGTTTGAAGTGAATGTAACTCGATTTTTGAAAATCCATTTACACCTTGACAAATACCAGAATTCATCTAATCTAAATTCATATGGTTACAATATTTTTTTATTCTGTGAATAATAAATATTGGCATGGACGTTTTATTTGCGTGCGTGAGTATGTATTTTTACACCTGTTTGTCCCAAATTTCATAGACCCCAATTTGTTTGACAAGACGATCAGTTAGATAATACCAAAATACTACCTTATCAGGTAGACAGATAAAACTGGAATATTTAATTTTTGTATGGAATAATTTAAAATTACCAAACTTCTTACTCCAAATCAAATTAAGTTATTTGAGAGTGCATTTCGTGAATTTCGATTATTCGACTAATAAAAGGTGTACACGAAAAATTTAACTTCATAGATCTTCATCAGCACTTCATCCAACAGTCTAACACAAAGAATATTTGAAACGAAACAGTTACGATCACATGACAGATCACTTATTGGTGGATACAAATCCATACCGCCCCCCTTCTCACCCCCATCCGCCTGAGTCGACTGACTTTGAAAAAAGCGAGCGAAGAGAAACACGAATCACGAATGATTGCCTGAAAGGAGTTGAGCACAAAAAATCTGCTTAATCTATCTGACAGGTGCAGTTCAACGGGTAGTTATAAATAGGAAATGAATGAAAGTATTATGGAATGATGACGATTATGATTACAAAAAATTCCCTTTCTATCTGCTACGAACTTTCTTGTAACTACCTTAGTCCATTTTCCCACTTGGTCCTACGGAACAGAATGATTGAGAATTGTGTGCGTCTACGTGACTGTGACCAGTAAATATGATAAAAATTGTTGTCCACAACAGCAAAAGGTGACGATTTGTTTAAATCTCACCTGATTATCAGGACCAAATGATGTAAGGAGTGCATCGAAAAATCGATGCGCCATGTATTGGTTTTAGTTGTGAATGAGATAATGTTATTAACGCGGCGTTGTTGGTAGATGTAATGCGCCGACGTTTCGACCATCGTGGGTAGTCTTTCTCAAGATAAGCTTTACAATCACCTGGTTCCAGTCAAACGGTAATGAACAGATTCTCCGTTTTCAGCTGCCCACAGATTGGATGATTTGTCAACCACATCGTGGAATTTGTCAAAACGACTGGGCACCCTTTTGTTAGGTTCTTCAAATCAGCTAAAATGAATTTGACGGGGCTTGGAGAATCGAGAAAAATGAGCGAGTGTAGCATAGCAGATGAAAAAAGCCTTTACAAATGACCTTAAGAAGGTCATACAGTCTTCGAGTAAGAAAACAGGCCACTGTCTACTCAAACTGGTGTCACTTTTTAACACGGTTAAACTCAGCTAATCGTTTGTCCTTAACACCAAAATAAATTGCAAGAAGCAGGTGAGATTAACTCTGTGGAGTTCAACACAATAGCTACATATCGGTACAAGAGCTCCTGAGTTTCAGCTTGCGTAAATCAAAGAACAAAATATTTATCTGGGAGCACCAATCAGTAGCAGATTATTCGGCCTCTGGGTGGCAGAAGGGAAGCTTTTTCCACGTCAGTTATTGTCAAGAAGTCGAAGACTTTAACCGGCAGCTCGTACAAGCTCCACTGGTCATCTCGTTTCTAACCTGATCATTTACCGTGCAATCAAAATCCGACAACCAAATGCCTCCGGAGTTGATCGATAAGGGTTTCGGAATTATTTACGATCAAAATGATCTATATTAGAGGCCTTCCTAGGTCACAATCCAGCTAGTAATTACCTTCTTCTTTATGAGTTCATTATTTCCCCACTAGCTTTCCTTTTGGGCGACTTCCCACACTTCTCAGAAAGTAGTGTCAAAATAGGTCATTTTTCACACTTGTTTCGAAATCGCCGCGAATGACGACAATTCCGACCTGGGTCTCTCGTTCGTCTTTGATCTGTGTCCGAACCGTACTTAATTTATTCTGTATCGAGTACCATCAAATAAAGTGAAGGAATTCGTATGCTGGACACCATTAACAGTCGAGCAGATCGATATCCGCACACAAAAGATGCTGGTCTAAGCACCGAAGCGTCACTGACTAAAACTCATCAACTTTCTTGTTAACCGTGAGAAACAATTCTATCCTACCTCGTGTACTCTGTAACTAACAACTGAAGCTACTAACTACGTGATCGACTGCCTAAAAAAAACTCCACATGTTTCTTTGTCACTCTTCTTTTTTTTACCGATGTACTTGCTAATCCGTTGTCCTCAAAGGGAAATATAGGCAAACATTTGTTCGTCACTACCTCATTTTAATCGCACACTCTCCTGTATACGCGATATTTGATCGGATAAGAGGATTTCGGACAAATCAGTCGTGTGAGGAAAACCGAATTGAAACTTTTGATGGATATCCTAGACGTGTGATATACAATTACAAAAAAACTTATCTCGATTAAGACTATTCATATAAGTTGAAACATCTGCTACCTCGTTTTATTTAAAAAAATTTTTCTAACTTATACAGAACTAAGAGAAAATCAACCCAGAATTTTTTATATGAGCGACCCCATTTATCAATAAATTGAGGTGACTACTTGTGTGACTTTTATTTTTGATCTAATTTTGTGGCATTCGGAACAACTGAACTAACTATGGCTGTTTTGTGAACGAGGTCACGTGCAAGGACACCTGAACCGTAGAAAAAATGGAGTGAATTTAACCTCGCGGGCTATAATAAAACTCAGCAACTACATTTGGTACTGACTCGAAACATAACTTTTCTCCTACCCTATTTCAACTCACACACAAATTGAACTCAGTTGATTTGACTTGATAGGTTTGTTATTTTATTCATTCGAAGGTGACTATGCTCCAGTTTCAGAAATCAACAAATTAGCAGTGTATCAGTAAATTTTTGTCGACGTTTGTAATTTAGTCATGATTTAAGTCTAATTTAAGGGCTTATGACCTAAATGTCAAACTGAGTGGTCCAAAGAATGCTTTATTACCTAAATTAATAAATGTTTTGTTAAGTTTACCACATGTAGTCAGTAATTTTACACTGGTGTACTCTGGACTGAGTATCCACTTCAGGACTTTCTCCGGCCCAGATTGAAGCAATACAAAACGTAAGAAGCATACCAAGAGTAATAATTTAACCGTGATAGTTTTTGCAAACGTACGCAGATTTTCACTCCCGGTTAGTCGCTGATCATTGAGCAAAAGATGTTATTAATCCGACCGAGTTTATTTATATCTCAAAGTGATTCGATCCTTATTTTCTGAATACTAAGACATCTCGGTGTATAACGATGAAGTACAGTTTAGATATGGTTCGCATGGATAGTGGAATCACCGCGACCTCGATACCACTGGTTGTCATTATTTCTCAAACTTCTGTTCAGAGTTTCTCGGTTTCCTTTTCTGCAACGACCAAACTTGGCCTTCATCTTTGAAAGAGAACTGTGACAACAAGGCGTATTTCGCAACCTGGTTCTTCCTATGGTAATTTTTACTTCATTTTCGAATATCGGTCGAACTGGAAGATCCGCTACTTCATATCGTTAGTTCTGCTCATCCCTCACCGTTGATGGTCTCGGGAATTTGCGCGGTTCATTGAATCTGGCATCTAGAAGGACGGATCGGTAATGATCTACCGAAGAAATTGATGTCAACGTTTTCCGTCATCAATAAAGCACGCATGAGTAAGGGTATTGGATTCCTAATCGCATTACTCATTATGTATTTCAAATCTGTACTTGTCAATCGATAAGCCGGACGAAGAAAACTGTTTAAGAAAGCCAATTAACGAGTTTGTCAGATCAGGAATTGATGACCATAGTAAAACAACAAATCGTGTTGCTTTTTGAGCTTTAGACAATATGATGTCTGTCTTTCTTGCCAGAATTAGTGGGAGAATGTATCGCGCAAGCACATCCTATCGGTCCTATAACGCAAACATTTGGCCTAAATGCTACTTTTCGTTTATGATCTGCCCTGTCGCTGTTCCTTCCTGTCTGGCGGCATTTGCCCGCGACTTCGTGCATCAAACCTAGATCAGGTTTGTCAGAATAGAACCTTTGGATTATTCTCCTTGCGTGGCTTGATTTTACACTGACTGACACTATACTGATATCGCATTTTCAGGGAGATGTGCGAATCCATGACAGAATGGAATGAAGTAAGAAAAAACATTTTTTAATATAAATGATGGATGGATCCAAGCAAGTGATATTCCGAGGCTGATAACATGGTTGTAACTTCGTCCTAACAAATTCGTCCTTTGAAACTTCATATTTTTAAAGGTATGGAAAAAATCATCACGTGAAGGCAACCTTTTGCAGTTGCTACAACTTTAATACTAATAATGTGTAACAATTATGATGATAGCAAAAGTGTAATCAATTATTCACAGTTGTATTTCTTGTGCGTCCCTAACTAATTACACGCTGCACTTCATGGTACTGCTCACAGTGAATATGATTAAGGTATGTGGTTCTCTGTCATGCATTTCAGACTGATAGGCTACCGCATTAAGCGGGTAAAGTACAAGTGGATCGAGCTCAGTAGAGTACATCCGAAACCTTTTCGTAGGATGAATCGACCATACATCGTCTGATCCGTTGATCAAAATGATCAGTTAGGTGATCAAAGGGTGTGGAAAGAGGCAAGTTATTGAACCACGACCAGACTTTCGCATATTCTGCAAATTTCTAAGTTCATTTGTCGGACACAAACTCTAAGGAACTATTCATCCCACATGCCAAAACAATTTGAAAATGCACCGAAAACGTCCGTTCTATTGAATGTCCGTTTTTTGCAAGATCTTTATCGGTATCCCTTTATCTTTCTCTCTCATGTGGCCGTTTACTTTGCACTGTCATGTCGCGGTCCTAGTTAACACTTCGAGGCATCACGTTGTCGAGGCTGAAATACTTGGTAACCAAATGTTTTCTTTAAGAACCATCCGAGTAAGTAAGTAAACAAATGACCGCTAACTAGATAATCTGATATCACCAATCACTTTACTGGAGGATGCACTGGAAACATTTATTCATGCAACCCGTCCATCATGTCCAGACTAGATTTTCACACCATTCTGCATGCCAAAATCAAGCCGTCTCGGATATACTAAACTTGTCCAAAACATAACAACCGGCATCTTCACGTTATATTCAGATTGTGTTATAAAGGGACCTGTGTTCAAACCCCCGATGGCCATCCAGTATCTTCCATTCCTATCCGCCATTTTTGAGTCATGTACAGGAACCATTGTAAACCGCATGTCTGCAAGCTTTCCACTTTCGTGAATTGGACGAAAGCATTAAATACTTCGACCATTCGATAATTATTCTACTGACTGCGCGAAACTGTTGAAAGAGACCAAATTCCCTCCTATTCTTTTGGTTCATTATTGCCTAAATGACTTCAAACAACGGACAGTGTGAATTGAAATGTTTCTTTACGTCCCGGTTGACTGATTTGACTAATGCCGTAGAATAGCTGATTACCAAAATTTCTGGACTTTACCGAGGTTCGAACCTGCTCAGGATTGTGTCAGTCTGGCATTTTTCACTGGATAAACATCAGTACAAGGGTTGGCAAGTAGGCATTAAAGAGATGTGGACATTTTTCTGCCGAATGTTTTAGTCCCTTGCTAATTAGCCATGTGGGTTTCTCATCGTGGAAGTGTATTTGGCCAGATACATGACGAATCCATATTTGCCAGTTGATTGGAAATTCATAGTAGATTCCAATAATCAAAACGTTTGCAGTTTTCATGTCTATTGAAGTGTCGACCTAATACAAGGAAGAAGTTTGAAACCAGTAAAAAATGAAAAGGTTGGATAGGAATTTTAATGAGGACGATTATATGGGTGATTGTTTTATTGGAGATTAGTTTAAAGTAGCAAATATACTTCCGGTGAGTTTATTAGATCTGCTAATTAAGAGTCATTTTAATAAACGACACGTATTAAATTTAAGAGCACCTCGAGAGATCAAGATTGGGCCGATAAAAAGATAGATTGCTCCACAGGCTCTGGTAAAATCAGGAGACTGGCCCAGGATGTGATAGTTAGACGAATACCGGCAAAGGTCAAACTCTCATTCTCGTGATCTTTGGAACAGGACGCCTTTCCACTGCATGTCAGTTCCGAATGGAATATTTCGGATTAACCGTTGAACTCATTCTAGAATAATTAGTTTTTTTAATGAATACTAAGTGAAGAACTCATTACTGCTACAGAGGACCTTGAGTGAAATCCAGCTACATGAATTAGCCTTGTTATAGTGTCCTGTACTCGCAACTCCCAACCAAAATCGCCATAATGAACCGATACAAAGAGAACAGCCATTGATTAGAGTTTGGTGAGAATCACTCGTATTTATGAATAAACTAGCTATTAATCCTTGGCCTTAGTTGTTTTCAGGCCTATTCAATTCTTTGGTGTGTGGCTTCTGACTGGCTACATCGCAGCTTGGCAGATATGAGACTGTTGTGTTGTCATGTGCAGCCGTTAGAGGTCATAACACTATACTTTAAAGTCAAGACTACCGACAGTTTATGGCAACAGTTTCCTCAAAGCGTGCAGCTATAATGGGCGAAACTGGTCTTAAGAACGTTTTAAACGGTTTATTAAAATCAGCTTACCATATGAACTTTCTGCCCCTTCAACTAGTGATTCATACTGTAAGTAGCGATGACGATAAGAATATCCCCATGTTACCGACTAAAACTACGTTGGAGAGCTTTAAATCAAACTGTATGCTTGTCTGTTTCTGACATCCACCTCCCAATTTGAAAATGGACAACCTAAGGTGCTCTTTACTAAGCCTACGCTTAGAACCCGATAGATAAGAACTTTGGAGCACTGATGAAATATTGATCTTTTTCACACTGCTCAATATGGACCTTAAAATTCCACGTTATTTTGACATTCAGCTATTACTGATAATATCGTGATAGCCACGGTTCGCTCTAGGGTAGAAAAAGTCCAGGTGACATCCAAGTCTTATCAGAACATATCGAACCGTTTTTTAACGCGTCAAACGCAGCCTAGCAACAAACTAAATCTTGACCGATTCGTCCGACGGATAATATTTTGCCCATTAATTCTTCCAGAAACTATTTGCATTGGAAGTTTTCTCTTCTAATTGTTGATATCACTCACTTTGGCCCAAATCACCAGGACCATTTTCTTACGCATGCCAACCGTTAGAATTAACCTATTTTCATGTGACTTTTACAAGTCAACCAAGCTGCGTGACTGGGCAAAGACATCTAAAGGCGATGTGTTCTCGTCCGTTATGTAAAAGATTATGGACTACCAATCTAGGCCACCAGATAATTGGCAAAGGCTGCTAACGGTCAGGCAATTCCGTGGAACGTGGGATCTTTATAGATAAACTAGCTACGATCGCGGATTTTTGTGAGCAATCCTAGTTAATGAGATCAAACAGTTTGGAATAACCGGTTGAAGGAGGCCCAAATTTGTTACCTACTTCCTGACCCCTAATATACAACTTCTGAACTAAGTAGTAAGTACTAATGGGAAACGATTTCCTGTAATTTTCTACAGCAAAGTTTGTCAAGGATAGAATAATAATACTTTCTAAGTAGCTCATGAGAACAAACTTCGATACCGAACTATCGTTTTTTGCAAGGATGTATCATGCAACTACCTTTCGGACATACGTGTGACGGGTTTGAATCCCCCACTTAGCAATCTTATGAAGCCTGTGATCCTCTCACAAAATCTACTGTACACTTGTTTCATAATGATGAAGGTAAAATGCTGATTACGGTTAATCATGAAATTCCCCTCTACATGGCGATTTCCCTCCAACCAGGAACCTTCGCCAGTCCATATGCATTAGGCCGGAACTGGAGTTTGAATCCGGAGGAGAAACTGTCAGTTGAACACAGTCGTTCAGCGACTCAGGTTGGCTTTTCATTACAGAGCACGTTCACAGTGCGTTCGTCACTTATCGAGATCTCAATCGATGACAATGCACGTGATGAACTAAAGTATTAAAGCAGAAGTCGGTTAGATACAATTTAATTGTCAATTAAAACTTTCCCAGTCAACCTTCTCCCCTTTGACACGCGATCGGAAAGCTGAGTAAGGCAGTTCTGATTGGAAAGCTTGTCAAATGGTCCGGCCAGAAATGCGGATATAACCACTGAAAGAGTTGCGCAAGGCTTGAATGGTAGTCCGAAAGCTAAAAACAAAAATGTACTACCAGCCGATGGAACTGGAAAACTGTGAAAATCACGTGTCGCTTATCAAATCGCATGCAGTTGCAGTGACACAAACATCAGCAGAACGAATCGCCAGCTTTCACTATGGCTCTCTGAACACATTCCGAAGTGGCTGATTTAGATGACGACACAACATCCTCATGGTATCCAATGGAACCGCAGTCCAGATTCATCAGTAGCAAGGGACATACGGCGGGGGGCAAATACACGGTTGACCCGAGTGTTGACCTTCAAGCTGCTATTATATAATCACAATTCTAGACAACTAGCTGTTTATCAAGTCATATAACTCATTTTCACACACCCAAAAGATACTGGCGCAATCAACGCATCGCCCACGAAACTGAACCCAATTCCGTGGTCGGGATTTCCGAAATTTTGTTCCCTAAAAATGTCCGTTTGTCAAATAATTTTCTTACTAAATATCTATTACCAGATTGTTTTACGTATACGATTAACAAGAGTAATACGAAATGTTAACATCTCGCAGCACCTGTCTTCTTTCTCTCCTCGATAAATCAACGAGCTGTGTAAGACATGCATGATCGCTCACGCGTTGCTTTCCATTCGGTTCTCTACCCCTTGCATTTCCGTCCATATTCGCAAAGTGTAGACATTTTTCAAAAGGCGCAACGTGATTGTTTCTCTCCAGATTCGTTTTCCTCGTTGTTCTGAACCAAACGGAACTTTCGCTCAACTGAACTGAACTTCATACCGGCAAAGCGTGAAAACAAAGCAGAAAAAGTTTATTTTTTGTGATAATTTCAGGTTTGTTCTTTTCGAATACTGAACAGCACAAAAACAAAGTAAGAGACACGCAAACAGATCAACAGGGAAGTAACAAGTCACATTGGATGGGATGGACCAGATGATAGGAAGGACGACGGGTAGCAGTAAGAAAAAAGCGACGAAAAGTCAAATAGTCAAGATCATCAAAAACTGTTTCGGAAATGAAAGTTTGACCGAAAACCCGAACAAGCAACAAATGACAATGAGCCGGAATGTGAACACGATAGACATAGGGAGAGAGAGAGAGAGTATAATCTGATTAACACAGATAATCACGTGAATTGCCGAACCGGTGATGCAAATTTGTGAGTGAAGGGAAAGAAATTTCTCGTTTTCGCCGACAGAAGCGACAAACAGACATGGAGAATAGAAAAATCCATAAGATCTCACCACTGAACCTTCCAAACAAACTGGGGTTCACATAGCGAAATAAAACGAAAAAGCAGGATTTGACAAGCGCGTAAAATTCACAAACTTCAAGAAATAAGAAACTAAACGGTACAAGATTAATAATAATAATAATAGTAATAATGATAAGAACGATAATAAAACGGACAAGGTGGGGTTTGAATCGGGTGGAAAACAGATCACTCGAAAGAAACGACAATATGCGTAACATAGGGAAAAATGCAACTCCCGGTCTCCGTTTCAACAATGATACTGATAAAAATTACGAATCACGGGACAAAGTATGGCGGGGCCGTAGCGACAACGAAAATCAGAGACCAACGGGAAAACAAATGATCACAATGAAAAATGACCAACCACATGATGAATAAATATTCTTTTTTTGCCTCTGATTAGCAAATGTACATCGGCAACAAACATAGTAATTCAGTTCGCTGGAAGTGGGTAAAAGAACTGGACATTTTTGACTCTGTTCAGAAAAAAAGAATACACAATATCATAATAGACCAATAGGAAATAAGTAAACAAAACGGGATAAAGTAGGTAGGTGCCATGGATAATAACAAACCGTGTGAAATGTCATCGTATGCTCTTTTGGAATTGCGGTGGGTCATGGGTGGTACGCAACAGTCAACTAGAATACGGAAAAGGGCGCGAGTGTCAATCATGAGGGTTTCGTCTGTGTTTTCTGATTACTGTTGGTTCAACGCGCGACGTTCCGGTGAGACTAGCTCAACTCGACGATAAGCTGGATGTGTGATCAAGTAATAGATCACAGCACCGAAACAGACGAGGCAAACACCCAATGCGTTTCCAAGCACCTCTCGGGTTTCCAGAGACGGATATCTGTTAGAAAAGTAGCAGAGCGCCTTTAGTGAATCTTTGGCGGCCAAACAATCGACGATAGGAACAATACAGCTTGAAGCAGAACGTCTGGCAAAAGAAAACTCTTACAGCGCTGAGTTCATAATTAATTATTTACAGATCAAAAACCACCGATATATTGATACTGGCCAGTAGTTTATTCTTACTCAGTTTAGTGTAGTTCCCGACATGATGTGATTTTGCGAACCGAAATTACAGATTTTAAGGTAATCGTTACCAACCATTCTCGGTAAAAGTTAGCAGGCAGTCGACACTATGGTATATTTCACAGGACACAAGCAAAACTTCACACCCAGTTAGCGGCTAGTCAACGTGAACCACAATGAACCAACTGACACGAGCAACGGTACACAGCCTCTCGTTCAGTCCCATTATTTTTCAAAATTTGCTTTACCCTATCGACTGCCGCATTATTGCGATTTTTATGCCGTACTTGTTCAGCCGAACAAAGGGCTAAATGTCACAGCGATGAGGGTTTACCGGAGCTTTGGGAAAAGACGCATATAATCCAAACATTCCAAAGCCATATAGCCGAAAGCGAAGCCTCAATTGTTGTAATTTTGTCATGAAAGTTGTTTTGACAAGTCATTGTGGGAGAATGTTTCCAGTGAATCAGGGGTTAGGCGTAAGGTCCTGGGTTCTAGGGTTAAATCTTTGAAAGAACCATTGAACATAAATAGATTGGATTAGCTGAGTCATGCTCTGCACATGTCTACACGGCGCCTAACTCGCTGTACACTGTTCTATGAGGCAGGTGGTGACTTGGACACCGGTCGAGGTCGCCAAACGACCACACAGCAAAAAAGATATGAAGACCTTAACAAGTGAGCTGGCATGGGCATGTCTAGACTCCCGGAGTGGAGTTCCCGAGATCCCCCGAGCGATGGGTTAATATCGCAATCAGTGGCGTTCTTGGGTTCGAAATTCTTGTTCTGTATAGTTATTCAATTTATTAGCAGTTGCTCTTCCACTGTTCTCGATATCTTTTTTTCTTTATTAATAGATGGTGTTATAAGGCAGCAGCCAAAACCAAACCACACCATGGCAAGATTAATGACTGAAAAACTGAAGAGTGAAAATCATGCGGTGCCCACGACGCAGTGGATCCAAGAAGTTGTAGGATAAGAACCATCTGCTATGTTTATGGATGAAGTATGCTTTTAAAATGCCGCAGTGAGCAGTGTATCTGAGAGGAACTGGTAATGTTTAGATCTTCATGACTGAATTTTGCATTGAGGTCACAAACGTTTCATTACCAGTCGATGTAATGGAGTTCAACCCCTACGAGCAGTCAGCCAAGCACAGGAAACACCTATTTCACACGCTACATGTAATTGCGAGTTTTACGTAGAGAGAGTAAACGTAAAGCAGGCTAGTAAGGGCATGAACCCATCCTATGGAGAAGCTCTGACTTCGTGGAAGAGATTCGACTGGAGCTAACGGGGCGTGTGCCATGTCTCCCTTCGGGACTGGCGGGCATTGTTGGTTGTCATCGAGGACCACATACGTAGAAACTCAAGTCAGCAAATCAGATTGCCCTGGATGGGAGATGGAGGCAAAGTGGAACGCCCGGGTTCAAATCTCCGGTGGGGTGCAGTATATGCACGATCGATGAGTTCTAACAAGAGAAACTCAAGTCTGGTGCTTTCTGAGTGCGAGATAGACCGAATGACCCGAGGCTTGTGCGCGAAAGATGAAGTCCGAAAGGCACCCATCCAAACATATCCGACACATGAGTTCCCTATGTAGCAACACCTTTAACCTTGATCTTGTTATTCTATACATGATGTGACTGCAAAAAAGGGTGGTGAACTGGATACAATCTACAGAAGCGTCTACCAGCACCTACAGGAATTACAGATCTACTCGGACTCGATAGAAGCTGAACCACGAACGAACATTTTAAAGACGTTCGAGGCAGGAGTGTGGTGGAAGGCGCATGCTTCATACGCGCTAACGCCTACTACGGTGCAATGTACTGTATAATGACCAGTATTCCGGAACAAATTTTGAAATAGCTATCAAAAATAACTCGTCGAACGCTCATTACACATTCTCTGCTGGTTAATATATTTCATTTAAATCGATTTACATGGTTGGCCGTAACTAATTACAGTTCACAATATCAAGAAAAATGGAAATTGAGATATCATTGCCGACATAAAAGAATTAAGAATTCTATCCAACCTCATACTCACATATACAGTACGATTTTGTAAGCAACAGCATACAGCGTGCTCACCAGGAAAATCAATCGAGCTCCGAAATGAAATACAAGCAAAATTGAATCTGCGGGCAACATCGACACGCGAACTTTTGTCGCGAGCTCAATGCATGCTTCAAATCACCTAATATCCAGAGCACTTCATACTTATTCATATTTTTTGTGGTGCAGCAGAGTGCAACGTCTACTTGGAATGCGCTCATCCTATGCCAAGGACAAGGATGTTCAGCAAAGATAACAATTGGTATAAGAGTTGAAAGTGTCTCTGTGTTCTAATTTTTGGGGCTCCGAAACATCTGCTTGATGTTTTATCGTAAAAACTACGGAACTGGATAAAGTTAGTGGTTGAGAAATCTTAGGGTCCGCAAATGATTATGATCGGGCAGCTGTCCCCTAAATTGAAGCATCAAGAAGAATTGCTATTATCAGCTTCTTGTTAATTTGTCACGATAACTTGGCTGTTTAACCAAACGTATCAAGATGGCTTTCGGTTCAACGTTCATATTAATGTTGACAAGAACTTCTCTGTTGGAATTGTTATTTCCCACCCCTAACAATCACTATCAGACCTAGTTATTACAGAAGCACCTTTGAGCGGTTCATTGGGGCCCAATTTAGACTGCAACAATGGGTAAACAAAAGACTTCTGTTGAATGACCTTTACCCTCTTAAGCATATAGCACAATACATCATCAGATCTTACTTCTAACTACTTCTTTTCCGCGCATCCATCCTATCAGGTCAATATGTTCCGTGTGCAGAAGAGTAACCAAATTTGCATATACCTAACTAATCCTAGTTCGACCCCAGACAAATATGAGTAAATAAAGACTATTGATAATTTTATTTGCTCTGTACCCAGTGTGTACAATAATAGGAAACATATAGTCTTACAGACTTGTTCGGTTGAACCGCAATCGATTGTCAGTTTGACTGTGCCCGATTGCTATTAGTCTACGGAGTGGTGAACACGAAAGCCCCCAGGATTTTATGCAGTGCCTATGACGGTTATAAAACAACCATGGTGATAACTGCAGTCGGACGTTCGGCGATTCAGAACCGTGACGTATATATCTCAACGGATGATGCGCATTTTTTTATAAGTAGAATAAATATCTCCATAGATTTGAGAATTTGTTGGTCGTAGCTCAGGTTGGTGGTTTTCATGGGATTCTGATCGTTTACAGACACCGTCACCTTGACTGGTGATGATACGTTGCGACCTAAACGTCAAGCTCAGCGATCGAATACCTATGAGAATACACGTCTGCTTACATCAAATTCGCGCAGATTTCCCATCAGATCTAGTGACTACTGTTTAATCAGCAGCCTGCGTGAAACCAGTGGTGAGTGAACTTGTCCCGGGGTTTTAACCCTACCATAGTTATCAACTTCCCATTTGGCAACTGTTTTGATGGCACACAGCAAACCAATGCCATCCGATTGAATACCAACACTGAAACGGTGAGACCTAACGCGATTCCCAACCGCTATCTTTCAGGAACGGATTATTCGTAGTAGTTTACCGAGCTTTTTACGCTCCCAGGTACTGATCATCTGTACTCGTGAAAGGGAGGGAGGTAGTTTTACACAGACATCGATTCATCTAACGTCTGGATAGAAGGCTAGCTTCAAAAACGTTCAGTATTTACACCGTCAATTCGGGATAGCTCAGTTCATTTCTTAAAACCATCAACCTTGTATCAACATGCTCTAGCTTTGGTTGCTTTCTCAGAGCACCATCTATTTAAGAACTAAAGGAGAACGAGTAATAGCAAATGACTGATTGGAAAGCAATAAATCAAATAACCGTACAGAAGAGAATGCAAGAACGACATTGAGTGCGAAATTGTCACATTGCCTATTATCTCCAACCATCGTTTGGAGAAAAGGGATCTCGTGGACCCTAACCCGGCAGTCCAGGCGCATCTATACGAACCTGTCCATCTGCCATGATTTCCATGCCTTTTTGCCACGTCAGTTACTGGTCACCTCGAAACATCCTTCCAACATTTACCCGGAGCAGAAAACAACGTACAACGAAGCGGCAGCTCCCAGGATATGCGCAAAACCTAATCTAACCATTAAACCTATTCACCCGCAGTGCTTGTTATAAAGAGTGAATGCGAGGACCAGTACATAACATCGAACTTTCGATTTAATGAAGAAGTTGGCCCACCATATCATCATCCTCGTTCAGTGGTAAACAGCAAGGCAAGCCTTACTGACCAGTGCCTTTTGCCCAAGGTCACATGATTCTATAAAAAGAGTGAATATCCAAGGGGAACAGGGAGTGAACCTACACAGGCGGGACAATATAATGCTGCTGTAGCCAACACACGAAACACAGTCTAACTGTACAAGCGAACGTGTTTTCAATCATTCTGATTCGATAGAAAATGACAATACGATCGCCACTGTTCACGGTCCATTGTCATATCCTTCAGTGCCTCCAGCCATCTAGTTGACGAGTCTTTCGGACCCCAATCAACAGGTCGTGAGACACTTACTTTACCTAAGTTTTCTGTACGTTTTCTCATCCCGCGTTGCCACATCGTCTGTTGGCCTTCTGGTGGTTTCCTTCATTCCTTGAAAGGAACATAAAATAGGTTACAGTATGGTAGACGAGGGCTCGCCATATGCAACACGTGACCCAAACAGCGCAGTCTACTAAGTCTCATACGTTGAAACAAGGTTTTCTGAGAGCCAGCACCTAGTATTAGATTCCTGACCTCCTTATTACTCACCCGGTCACTCCATCCAATCCTGGCCATACTACGTAAACATCGGTGGATGAAAACATCTAACTGATGAACATCTGCCACACACTCCATGTCTTGCAACCGCACAACAAAAGTGAGGGTACTGCGGCACAGTACACATGGCCTTTCAGCTTCAGTGAAACATCGGGTCGACGCTACAAGTGCTTCAGTCCGGCGTAAGCTGCTCGAGCCTTGGATATACTCGCCTTCACCTCTACGGCCTGGATACTATCGTTGGACACGCAGCTACCAAGGTAGGTTAAACGGTCCACAACCGTTAGTTCCTCTCCATTCAGTACCAAGTTCGTCCAGTCCTGTAACAGTACTTTACACTTTACTCTACTTCGAAAGTGCAAAGCACATGACGAACCGAGTTAGATAACTCGAGAGTCTATCTAGTGCACGTTGTGCATGATCCGCAGATTCGAACAGGCACACGGAGTCATCTGCATAATCAAGATCACACAGCTCCCCTCCATTTTCCTGTTCGACACCTACATCATGGAGATCTCCTAAAGCATCTCATACCACGATCATGACGAGAATAGGAATGGAAAGACGGAATACCCTTATCGAGCACCGTTAATCGTTTTGAATCAACTTGATAGTTCACCCTATACCCTCACGCGACCACAAGTATGCAAATACAGTACCGGCAACAGGTTCACGAACTTCACTGACATACCCTTCCGGTGGAAAGTACTGAATAGCGCAGTCCGACCCACTGAGTTGAACACAACTTCCAAATCAAGAAAAGCTATGATTGCATGGCGGTGGGGTGAATGTCGTGTTTCGTATATCTAGTGAAGAATGGATATTTAGTCGATGCAACCTCGACCTGGACGAAATCCGGCCTGCTGTTCGTGGATGCCACTCTCGCAAACCGGTGTCTCACACTCTATCCCATCAATACTACGAAGACAACCGTGTTCAAACAAGTAAAGTTTTTGCACATTTGTGCTCAGTGGGCATGTGTCCAAGCCGTAGAGCACTATCGACCTTATTAGTGGTGTACATACCCGATCTTTGATGGATAATTGGAATTGCATAAAGCAACTAAGTTTAAGTAACTAATAAGATTTAAAAATTGACTATTTGAAAACCATATAATCATCAAAATAACCGAACGAGAGAATGTGACAAAAGCAGGACTTACGCCTGGGAGAAGATATTCTTTTCAGTGATTCCGGAAATACAAACTCCGATGATGAGAATAAACAGACCACTGCCAAATGATACATGAATGGGTAAATAGGCTGCACGAGGGCCTTGTGGCATCTGTGGCACAAGGAATGTGATCAGGCCGGAAACCCACTGATTCCCATTGTCGACATTGTAGTGTAAAACGGGTGTGTTTAAACAAAACGTGTGAGGAAAAGGGGCAGAAAAGGAAGTACAACCGGTTTATTTCTGACAACTGCAAAGGTCAAAGATGAAATGAAATCGCGATGAAAGACGAGAATCAAACAGTGATTGCCATTTTCAGTGTTATGTTTCAACCTAGTTCTTGTGTAGTGAATTGTAAACTGTGCTTCCACTCATCTGGTTAACTGCTATCAGTTAATATTATTCAGAAATTTAGGGACTAATTGTTTTACCTGCGCCAAATTATTAGTTATATTATACGTCACAAAACCGTCGTTTACTCTTCCACTAGATCAAACTTTAAGATCTATAACTTCAACCTAGAGAAACAGACTCATTCATCACCTTGTTCTATTACATGTTAACCGATGGTGGCCAAATCGTCAACGTCGTGGTGCCTTAACCTGAGGGTCACTGTTTGGAATTTTTTCATCCCTGGTCAAACTACCCCTCCCCCTTAACCCCCTCCTCATATATATATATATATATGTATATGTATACATATATATATATTATATATCTGACAGCCTATAATAGGCCAGGACTCTTTTTCTTGGCTGAAAATTGTGCAAACTGCTGTATCAATGACAAAAAGGAAGCAACAGGCGGAAAGCAACCAAAGTATTACTGGTTTTATCAAACGCCTCTATCAGAAGCCCTAACCCTATTTAACTCAGATTTGCATGTAAAGTAGTCGTAGCACCCTCGTTAGCGCGAGAAAACAGTGCAGTAAAAAAGGAAAGGAAATATACATACTTTTATATAGGGATCATCACACACGTTAGTGATTCGACAACCCGCTCACACGTCACTGACTGTAAATCACAATTGACAGTTTCCATTAGCGGGGTACAATCTAGTTCACAGACCGACGTAGGGGCTGTTGTGCCTCCTACCCGATTTGGTCACGCTATCGAGGATACTATCCTGAAACCGCATGATTATATACAAGCGTGCAGCCAAACCAAAAACAACGGAAGTATTTGGGAAATGGGACCCATTTGGAGTAGGTACGGGGGAAAAACGAGCCCATAATAATTACACATTTTGATGCCAATTTACTGACTCGAGAGAGAACAGCCCATCTATTCTTCGACCTGCATTATGTCGGCTTAGGTCGTAAGACGTTTGTATTTGCCAGGCAACTCTAGGTGTGCTTGCGTGTGAACACTGCACTCATGGTGACTCGAAAAACGTTCACGGTACTTCACTTCAGTCCACCTATACAGGCACTAACCATGTACGAAAGCGCATCGATTTCGGTTACTACGCTGCAGTGCCAAACAACAGCGAAAAAATCAAGAGATCACAAGATAGGAGGACTAAAGAAAACCAAAGATATTTCGAATGGAAGAGTCGGTTCAGTTCAATCTGGACAATTACAAGCGCACGAACATACTCTGATTATGGTAGTTACCTCACACCATCATCTACCCAAACAGAAGAACGGAGAATAATGAAAGATCGACTGCAGAATAGTAAATTGAAGAACTGTACACAAGAATTCCACTGACTCAGCCATATGATCTATTATCTCCAACCACTGCTCGGGGGATCCTGTGAACCCAATCCGGTAGACTAACTCCACCCACAAGACCCATTCCACTGGTTAGGGTTTTCATTCTTTTACCCATATCACAGAATGGCCACCCTGAGCCATACTCCAACCATTACCTGCCTCGAAGAACAGCATACAATGAGGCACCATGCGCAAAACACGTCCCAGCCACACTAACTGATTCTGATTTAGTGCCTGTTCTAAAGACTGGATCCTAAGATCCAATACTTGAAGGACAAAACCTGAGTTACTCACAAGTCTATTACCACATTCTACCAATGGTACGAAGGCAACGGTGTTCGAACATTGGCAGTCTTCGCACATCTGCTCTTAACGACTGTTTCGCAGCCGTAGAGCAATATCGATCTCACCGCTGCCGTGTATACTCGATCTTTGACGATAACCGGATGTATCGCAGATGCCACAGATGTTTCAAGTTATCAAATGCCAATCGGACCTTCTGTATGTGCGAAAACAATTCATTTGATACACAAGCGCCGGGTGAGATACAACCACCCAAGTAACTAAACTTGTCCACCCTATCCAAGTGCGAACTCCAAGAACAGCGTCCGGGTTTGAGCCAATCCAGTCCCGCAACAATATTTTGTACTTCGAAGGTGCAAAACGCATCTCTTATCGTTCATATGATCGAGAAAAACCTGTAACGTACCTGGCTCTTTGCTTAGACGAACATCGTCCGTACAGTAAATTAGACACTTTACTATCTGAGCAAATATGCCACTACCCTAACTTGAGAATGCGGCAACTTCCATGATCAATTCACTCATGCAGTTGAATGAGAAAGTTCACGATACACATGCTAAGATCAGCGGTTTTGAACTACTGTTAATTAACCTGCAATTCAATCTGTTTATGTGATGGGTTAGCATCAACCGAATTCGATAGGGGATGTAGATCAGAAGATGCCAAAACGTGAAATTTTCTTTTTTGTCCTTTAGGCGTACACATGATTGTATTCAATTTTTGCTCGTTTCGTTTCCTCGGTTACCAATTGAATGTCGTTTATATCCTTATCCGCCTGACAAGAAAGCGTAAGTGAGTGAGTGAATGCGTTTGGAAAAGATCAACCAGAAAACAACAGTCAGAAAACCATTTGATGAACGACTTCTTTACATCAGGCAAATTAGGAATTTGGTTTTCTGTTAAACTGGGTTTATTTCTTTTACGGTCAACAAAATTGACACTAAAGCTTAATATCCGTTAACAACCTCTTCCTCCCTTGAACTCATAAGAATTGCGACGATTCACGAGAAGCAACCATTAACAAAACACTTACCATTTGCCGTTTCAGAACTCTGTGCTCCAAGCTTGCACCAAAAAAGGGGCGATCCTCGGTTTTCGCAGACGATTCCCCCATTCTGGGCAGTACAACACAGTTCCCGCATCAGTCCATGCTCGAAGTGCAGGCTTCTGTTAGATGAGATATAACTAAAGAAGCAACCAAATCTCTCCATCTCATTCAATTAGAATCTCCAAAAGCAAGCGTCGGCTTCGAGCCATTACTGTCCTCCAGCAATATTTTGCACTTCGAAGGTTTAAAACGCATCTCAAACATACCTACATTATCGTCCACATGATCAAGAATAAGCTACAACTTACTTGGATGTTCACTCAGAAACATAGCGTGATCCGCATATTTTAGGTCAAACAGTTATTTGTCTGAGTAGATATCCATGTCGCTTTCCTCACATAAGGTAAAGCTATCTCTGTGTTCATCTCAGTCACAGCTGAAAATACGGAGTAAAAGGAGGCAAGCCTGACAAACATCACTTCTCATAGTGAACTCGGGTGAAAGATCACCGTAGGCACAAATTTCTACTTCAGCTGTTCGCATACAGAAACTGGATGAGTGAAATGAATTTCTTTGGCACACCTTTCAATCAGAGGCAGCGCCAAAGAACTGCACGACCAGGACGGAATCCTGTCGAGGCCGAATTGTTTAGGTTTTCATTTTGCTACAAACCCCAGAACAGGCACATGCCGGAAACCCATGATTTTTGTCTTTTTTATTTAAGGGCGGAGTTCGACTCATCCGATCGTGCAGTTCTTTGGCGCTGCCTCTGATTGAAAGGTGTGCCAAAGAAATTCATTTCACTCATCCAGTTTCTGTATGCGAACAGCTGAAGTAGAAATTTGTGCCTACGGTGATCTTTCACCCGAGTTCACTATGAGAAGTGATGTTTGTCAGGCTTGCCTCCTTTTACTCCGTATTTTCAGCTGTGACTGAGATGAACACAGAGATAGCTTTACCTTATGTGAGGAAAGCGACATGGATATCTACTCAGACAAATAACTGTTTGACCTAAAATATGCGGATCACGCTATGTTTCTGAGTGAACATCCAAGTAAGTTGTAGCTTATTCTTGATCATGTGGACGATAATGTAGGTATGTTTGAGATGCGTTTTAAACCTTCGAAGTGCAAAATACTGTCGGAGAAATGGATTGATTTAAAATGGAGCCTTGTTCTTATAAAGTGGGAGTTCGGTGAAGTAGATACGTTGTTACTTTGACTGTTCCATCTAATCTGTTGGTCACACATGGGGTGGCGCATCTTCGCGCATGCAGAGGGTCTGACCGGCATTTGCTAATTTGATGCATCTGTGGCTTGACATCCGGTTACCGGTTAAAGATCGGGTATACGCACCAGTAGTGAGATCGATGCTGCCATAAGCATCCAAACCCTGGCTGCCCAGAACAGTTGCGCGAAGACTGTCTATGTCTGGACACCCTTGTCCTTGTATTATTAGTAAAATATTTTGTGACACTTTTCTCATTAAATCAGAGGCTGGGCGTAAAGAACTGGGTCCGGGGTTAAATCTCTAGAACGGCAACTGAATCCGAATAGTTTGAGATGGTTAGGTCATGTTTTGTGCACAACCACAGAACAACAGTTTTTTTGTGCACTGTTCTCCGAGACATACGGTGGTTAGAACATGGGTCGGGGTGGCCAGTGGATAGCACGTCAACAATATGAAAAATTTAACCAGTGGATTAGCTCTTGTAGGTGCTGCTAGACTACCGCATGAGGGTCCAGGAGATCCTCCCAAGCGACAGTCGGAAAGAGCAGGTGCTAGAGTTTAATTGCACAGTCAGCGGGGAGTTTTGTATCCGAAATCCTTTTTTTCTCGTTTGTTGTGCAGCTTATTATTTTGTAGTCCAACTTCCACTATTTCTCGTTCTTTTTTTCTGAAAAGTTGGTACTGTAAAATAGTAACCAAAAGCAAAGCGCGTTCATGCATGGTTAATGATTGTAAAAGCTTAACTTAACTGAACCATACTATATTCTAACAATACTACACACCGCTGGCTTACAAACTAAATTTACTTATGGTATAGTTCACATCGAAGACCTCGTGCTTATACACTAAGATCACAGTCTTACGAACGCATCTGGAAGAAGATGGCTTTAATTCGCACAAAAATATCGACAAAAGCACTGTCAAACAGAAAAACAAGGTCATCTAAAAAACATTTCGGCGGCTTATGGGTCGAATGCCCCAGTTTACGAACCGTACAGGGCTACTAAATTGTGGCAAGAAAATCTCAAACTACATTATCTAATTGTCCAACTAGGGAAAAACAATGCGTGATTGGATCAACCCTGATATTGGCGACGAATAAATCGGAGACTCACCTGTACGCCGAACAGAACGAGTGCAACTAGACCAATCCAACTGTGCAGGCTGTACAGATTCGGAATGCGTCGACTGTCGTGGAATTCAAACACTGCTTTGACAGCGACCACGGCAAACAAGAATGCCAAGATGTGCAACACGGCATGCAACACCTTGATGGGTAGTTTACGGTAGTTGCGGAAAACCCGATAGACCAGAATAGCTAAGGCAGGCGTAGGGAACAGTTGGATCGAACATGAGTAATATACAGTAAACAAGACAGGACTTGTTAGCGTGATTGAAAACACGAAAAACAAATGAAAAAGTTAACCGGATGTAGTTAAGTGGATTAAGCACCTGTCACCGAAAAGGGCTAGAGGTTTGAATTCCAGATCTACCGGTCACTTTGGTGGTAGGTGGTAACTTGATGTGGGCCAGTTGGTCACCACACCTGACTTGGTGTGATCTTATGTGGTTTTACACCACACCAAGTCTCAGGATCAAAGTTGCTGATCCCCCGCCCTCCACCACACCGTGTGATGGGCCCTAGTGGCTATGGGACATGCACCTTCCACACCACTCATGCTTCAATCATGTCAATAAACAATTCACTGTCGCGCATTTCGTTGATCCCTCTGAGTTACTTGAATTAAATGTGAGGTTTCCCAAGCAGATTAAGTATGGTTTTTAAGTGGACGTATGACGATCGAAATATGACTCTCGCACTGCTCTCACGGGCAAAAACGAACAAAAATGAAAGTCCGAAAGAGGCTTCATCTAGTAATGATCCAGTACGTTCACTAATCTCCCGCTTGAAACTCCTTACCGTGATTTCCAAATTGACTTCTCGCTAATTAAGTTTAACTTATCGTATTTCCACTGTTCGCTAGGTTGTTTCCCGGTACTGAGACAATCTTGTCGCTCTAATGATCGACTCTTTGTTTTTCAAGCGATCAATCACAACCGTCGCGACGTACTTAGTTTTCATCTGGAATCGGAAGAATAAACCACCCATTGAATGTTGCGGAACAAGAAATTGTACAAATAAAATGAGCAAATTCAATAGCCAGAAAGGAAGCTGCAATAATTCACTTGATGTATTACCAACACAAACAATCCATTTGTCACACTTTTAGAAAATATTGGGGAACAAGTCAAATGAGCAAGCTGATTGCACAGTTGGTAAACCAGAGAAGAAACGAAGACTGAAAAGTAAAATTTCAAAATAGCGCTGAGGAAGTATTAACAAACCAACTCGTCTCTGTAGGTAGCAGGTAAATGAAGATCATAGCATTAGGAAGTGTTTACTGTCACAGCAACACTATATCTTGGCGTGGTGTGACGATTTGCGGGCCTCCATCAGCCAACGAGCTATACAGGATAGTTTACCTCAAGCCGAAGATCCAATCATGCATGGAAGGTCAATGGGTAGAGGCCTGACGAAGTAGTCTCCTGGTCACCCAAGTCGGGCGTTGATCTGAGTTAGCAGCTCAGTCCGGAAAACGAGTGGAAGAATAATTGATCCAAGCTGGTGGGCGCCCACTCAGCTGTTCCCCGCTGCCTTCCAGTCAGGTTCTTGTCAGAACCAAAGGCTTTGGTTGAGAACCCTAATCGTTCTTCTGCTTAGTGGCTGGACTCCCTAGCAGTACCCGTCCATTATTCCCCACGAGGTACACGCCTACAAATAATTCCATACTGCATCGGTCGT
>LUCM01010789.1:85809-112665 GCA_008360955.1 Fasciolopsis buskii | reverse complement strand
ATCTGTTGCAACGGGCCACCGGAAGCTCACCGGAACCGCTGTGGGATTAGCTGACGACGATGGTCAACCAAATTGTGCTTGGAGGTGCTCCGCCCAGCGTACAAGATGTCGCTTCAGGTTTTGGATAGACGAACCGTCAACTTTACAGATAGTTCCGTCCACACCTAATGCATTCTTACTAGTTGTTTGGATGTGGCGAAACAAGTTGGAGGAATTTACCATGAAGACAGCCTGTTCTATCTCCAAAGCTCATCGAGACCACCAGATCTGGCGATACTCACGCTAGCTTGCGTCGAGTTCACCTCTCGTTAGGAGGCGTGCTACATTATACTCAGTACTAGCCGGGATGGACTGGTGTGCTTGAAGAAGGCGCGGAGTGTCAGCAGATATCCAGGATGAACCAACTCTCGACCATCATCTACCTCTCGGTATAGCGTACAACGCGGCGGTCGTTTTGTGGGTATGCACCTAGCATGTCTAAAACACCAGCATCTTAATCGATTCATATCTAATATCTCTTCTAAAGACTGAACCGTGAAACTCAATGCCTTACGCTTCACCTCTGGATTAATCTTCTATCATATTTTAAACTCCGCAAGTCTTCCCATATCTTCTGCCTTTCACGACCATGTTTTTGAGCAGAATAGCAGAACTGACCTTACTGTTAGTGTGTATACTCGACCATTGATCGCCAAGAGGGTGTCATGCGAAAGTCACAAGTGCCTCAGTTTGGTGAATGTCGATCGAACCTTCTGTATGGTCGAAGATACTTCATTCGGTATACGACCACCAGGTGAGATACATGCTTATTAATAAATCAAGCGTCGCAGGTATTTTTTTGAGAAATCAGTGGGCATCGATAACACTTCCTTTTCATTGGTCTTTGCTTCTGATTCCATACATCATATGCGGTTTGCTTTATGACTGGACAGAATTTTTAATGTTTTCCTGTTCTCGTTCGTCTTAGATTCTCCGTCGAGGCGCTCACGTGGATGATCGGGACGGATTGACAGATATGACTTTGCTACACTTTGCTGCAAAATCTGGTGCTCTTGGAGACGAAGAGTCTGCTTGTCGGTAAGTATGATTAACTATTGTCCAGTGATTACAATTGGGGTGTATCTAGGGCTTCCGATTACCTCTGACCTGAATTATTGTTGCTAGCTAGTGGCATTTTTGTAAATGAATTAGAACAGAAACCGATTACGCGAATACTGTAGCTTGGATCGAATGCTTGGACGTTTCGAAAACAAATGCAAGTTGTGCTCAGAGTAACCAACAAGGTTGGGGGTGTTCCATAATCTAACGTTGATGTTCAATTCCGACGCCCCAGAAATACACTACCGGTTACTCTCATCAAAATAAAATGGTTGTGCAACGCTTTCATAACCTGCAGTGGTGCATGCGACGTGAAGATCAGTTTGGAAGAAATCTAGTTTGCGTTCACATTTACTCGTTCGCAATTCTCCTCTGCCTTGCACGCGTTTTTGTTTTACGGTACAGCACGATCAGTAGTCAGAATTAAAATGCTAACGTGAGTGGTCCGCTGTGCTAACATTCATGGTGGCCTTCTTCGCGTCTGTCCCACGTCTGGAGCACATTAGGTAGATCCTCTAGGTAATTCCGTCTTCTCTGGTCTAGGTGGGTTGGAAATCAAAAATGTCGAAGGATGAAGCTAAAAAAAGTCTCAGCATATTGTTATATATATATATATATATATATATAAAATTTTCACAGCCCAGTAAGATTCCATACTTCATGGTCAGACGAGTCTATCTTGACAGCTAGACTTGTTAAAACAAAATGTAAAGTTCCGTTACAGTATTGGAGTAACTCGTAGTCGAACCTCGATTTTACGGAAAAATTGGATTGATAAGATCGATTTACCTACTCAGGCAGTTTTTTCTCATCTGGCGTTTGCATATCAGATAAAGTATCTTTGCATTTACAGAAGGTTCGATTGGCATTCACCAACTTAAACCAACTGTGAGATTTACGTGACACCCGGTTAACGATCGAAGGTTGAACATACGCAGTAGGTTCGTGGTCGATACTGCTATTCGGCTGAACCATATGACCGTGGAAAACAGAAGATATGCGAAGACTTTCTATGTCTGAGGACCATTGTCTCTGTACTGTTGATGTTATACGGTGGAAAAGTTTTGTGAATAACTCAGAATTTGGGCTTAAAGTATCGGGTCTTATGAATAGTTATTGGGACATGTTTTGCGCACATCCATGAGGTGACTGCCTTGTTTTACGCTATTATTGGGAGTTGGGCCGAGGCGGCCATGTGTCACATGGTGTAAAAGTACGAAAGCCTTAACCATGACTGGATCGTTTGGATTCGGTTACAGCACCGGTTGAGGTCCACGAGATCTTCCCAAACAATGGTTGAGGACAGTAAGTGATACAGCTCAGTGTCGCAGTCAGAGCACCTTATTGCAAGTTTGATGGTTGTGAAACTAAGCTGAGCTGGACAAACTGATTTAAAAATAAGCTTGTAAATGAATTTGTATTATTTACCTGTACTTTGTACCTCGTATACACCACCACCTTCAAAATATTAGCAACCAGGATTTTGGTTCTGCGTCGTGCACGATCCCTGTACATAATCATTTACGAATCCTACTTATGGCTTGATTGCATTAGAAGGGAACGTGTCATTTGTCCTCGGAGAGCCATTGAATCACCAGGGAAACCCGGTAACCCCGGTCCTGAAACTGTGGGTGTTATTATTTCTCATTTGGTTGCAATGGGTCTGAAAATTTGTGCTAGTCGTAGCTCAGATCCACATAGGAATAGTACTTCCGTGTGTTCATTTGAATGTTCTAGTACAAATATGTGAAGACCAATAGCTCGCGATGCAAATGATAGGATAAACGGTCGGTGGTTATCACTCATCGCAGTCGTTTTTTTTTCACGATCAGGATCGCTGACTTCCTACTGGATAATGGAGCGTACCTGGAGGCGCGTTGTCGTTGGACCGACATGACTGCACTGCATTATGCAGCCTACTTTGACTGTCCAATGCTTGTTGAACTACTGATTCGACGTGGTGCTCAGCTCGAAGCCCGGTCTCGTATGGCAGATGGTGCCACACCATTGCATCTAGCTGCGACACAATTGTCGCTTGGAGCAACGCGGGTCTTGCTTCACGCGTCAACGATCAACCTGGTACATGTTGACTCTGATGTTGCTGGCAAGGACTCGTTAGATGCATTGGGTAGAACACCTTATCGTGAGTTGGATTGGATTGTCGTTCCCTAATTTCATCCAGTATTACATTTATGAACTGGGGTTTCCAAAGGTCCACTCCCGATTGTCGTGCTAGTTGATGGCGTGTGGGTGTTTTGAAGCGGTTTTATTGCCTCCTAACGAAGAGCTCACATTGATGGTTGAAAGTTATCCAGTATTGCCTGGCTTGTTACCCAGCTTCCGAACGACTGGTATTAATTGGTGGGTGCGTTAGATATTTCACTCTATGAGAACCACAAAGGAGTTATTGCGGAATGCTAGCGGCCATTTTTCCTCCTTTGTCGTCTGATATTTGCGAAAGGAATGAGGATCAAGCCTACTTGCAACCCGATAGAGATTTTATTGATCTCTGGCAGATTTTACAACGAACACATTTCCTAAATCCAGGATCTGTTTCTATTTATGAAACCGACGTCCCTCTCAATGGATCGTACATTTCTATAGCGCCGTCTCATTGTTGTACGAGCGGAGGAAATTAGTTTAATTTTTTCTGCTTATTGAACGGAAATAATAGAGTTCGTCCTTGTGGCGATCTCCCTCGAGTTCATCACGAAAAGTGCTTTTCTTCAAGCTTGCTCTGTCTCACTCCTCTTGGTTTTCTAATGAAAAATTTGAGAATAGTGACAACAAACTGTTTGACTTGGACTATTCTAAGGATGTTGGTCTTCTGAGTGAAGACCCAAGTTGGTTAATTAGATTTCTAAACAAATTTAAACACGCGGTAGCCACCTTCGAGATGCATTTTACATCTTTGAGTTACATAGTGTTGCTACAGCTTGACTCGATGTCTCATCCTATTCCTGCGATGGGCTGGTGTTCACCTGCTTGTCAACAATTTGGAGGACTTGATAATCCAGCTAGTGAGAACTAAAGAGACGAAGATTGTTGTGATGGGTGGTGTTTAAATGGGTAGCTAATTAGTGACACGAAATAAGCTAAATCATGTTCGACGGTTTTGATTTTGCGGGGCCCGTCAGGGCTTCTAAATGGAGTACAGATAATTGATCTGTTTCGTTTTAAGTAGTGACATCGAGGCGCATTGCTGTTTGCTGTGGTTAAGTAGGATTCTTCCGTATGTTCAGTTAATCTACATGATTGTATTACTTGTAGTTTTCATCCTTTCAATTTCTGCTCCCAGTACGAGACGCTGCTCAAAATCACTCTGCTGATTACGAGTCCAAAGGGTATTCAAAGGGACCTGAAACATGGATGAAATATTACTATCATTATCAATGGTACTCAGGTTAACAACGATAATAATAATAACAATACTAGCCAGCTTCTTGGGTTGACGCTGTTTAGACGGGAAAGTTTCTTGTTGCTGTGAATGTTTTTGTCTCAGAAACATTTGGAGCAAAATGCTTGCGTACGACATTTAACTTATATTTCTAGTTCTCAATGCATTGATAACCGGTGTGTTCTAGAACCGGTCCACAGTGATTCTTTCGATGCATACACTTTTTCCATCTATTAATCTGGGTCCACGGGAGGTGCGAAGAATAGCGGAGCATCGTATTTGGGAAGAAAAGCGATACAAGTTCAGTCTAGGATAAGTATTTTCTGATGCCTTTTCGTTTCTAAACACATTTTGGTTTATATCTTTATTTTAGATAGGAAGAATCCTAAGGAAACAGTTGTCTGTTAAACATGTCACGCGATACTCTAAGCCTCGAGCTTCGACTCCATGTCATTTGTCCGTAACAATCCCTCTCTCAATTGGGTTTCCATCTGGGAAGGAGCGGCTGTGCATAGATATTCGAATGTTCTGTTTTCTCAATGTGCTGAGTGGTAATTTTCAAGGAATTGAAACAAGCCAAGGACCCGGCTGTACTGAGAGAGCTTAATAAGTATATTAAGTTCCGTACGAAACTGGCGCTGGCTAGAGCTCATATTCAGTTCTTGGACGACTGTATAACTGAATCTAATTTTCCAAAGCAATATCATACTCTGTTAAGAAGAAACCGGATATACATTACCAAAACTTCACTTCAAAGACAAGCTCTCAATGAACGTGATACCATGTGCAATCACACCGCGGAATTAGAACGATCATTTGTGACATCAACTTATGTGCTCGACCAATTGAGTGAGGAAGAAAAACAATCTTTTGAGGAATACGTTCAATCCATTGTACATAAACAGGTGAACCAGAAGCGCCAAGTGTTGATGAAACGATTGGAAGGATCAAAACCATCCAGTGAGTTTCCGCAGAACCCTGATCGATTTGTTCACAATTTGTCAAACTTCAAGTTAGATAAGACGTTGTTGGAAGTTTTATCCCTGGGGCCCAAATTTTGTTGCCCAAACAGCCAGAGTGCACAAATGGACTTAGAAGTTGGATTAGAGAATCTTTCCTCTCAAGTGTCGAGTTTATCTCCGTCATCACAAATGGAAATGCAAGCATTTAAATCAACTTTGGTGAACACTTGCTACCAATATCATGGCGCTAGACATACAACGAGTGGGTTATTAAAGCCAGAACATAAGAGACGGTTAAGAGAACTGCAGAAAAATTCCGACATCATGTTATCAAGACCAGATAAGGGTGCAGGCATAGTTCTCCTGAACAGGTCTGACTATGTAACAAAAATGGAAGCCATTCTGAATGACAAATCTAAATTTGCAAAAATGGCGAGGGAGAATGATAAGACGCATCAGATAGAAAAGTCGTTGTCTAGTATCTTGAGACGACTAAGACAAAGAGATATCATAGATTCGACGACATTCGAACAAATTCGGCCTACGGGAACTACTATTCCGAGATTGTACGGCCTACCCAAATTACACAAAAATGGAGTACCTATGAGGTCTATTCTCGACATGTGCAATTCGCCGTACCATGCTGTGGTAAAATGGTTAGCTAGGTTACTGGAACCCGTTAGACAGAAGGTAGCAAAACATAGTCTCAAAGACACATTTGAGCTTATCGATTTCGTGAAAGAACTAAATATGAAGGGACGAAGGATGCTTTCTTTAGACGTCACCGCCCTTTTTACCAACGTTCCGATCACGGAGACAATCGAATACCTCTGTGACTACATCGAGAGCAATGGCTTAGCGACGAGTCTTCCGATAGCAGACTTAAAACAACTACTGTTCTTTTGTACCTACAACGTCCAATTTAAATTCAATAATCAAATTTACCGTCGAAAGGATGGCGTAGCGATGGGATCCCCACTCGGTCCGCTACTAGCTGACATTTTCATGGCAAAGCTGGAACGTGGACCACTCGAGTCGTCAATACAATCGCTCTACTTATACAAGCGTTATGTGGATGACATCTTCTGTGTACTCAACCCCTCGACTAAAACTAAACAACTTTTGAATGTGTTCAACTCGCCTCACGCAAATTTGAAATTCACAACAGAGATGGAGCTGAACAGTGAAATAGCTTTCTTAGATGTACGACTAAGTCGTCGAGAAGACGGCTCAATTCGGCGATCAGTACACAGGAAAGCCACATGGAATGGGCAATCCATCAACTTACACAGCTTTGTACCTCTTAATGTGAAGAGGAACTTAATTAGGTGCCTGATTGCCAGGGCATAAAGACTATGCACAGAAGATACCCTTGAAGCTGAATTGCAGACGCTCAGAAGAGTACTCACTGAAAATGGTTTCCCAATTAGATTAATCGACAAGATGTTGGAGACAGAACAGGAAGTTCCTAGGAGGGCTACGGTGGAGAGAAAGCCGGTATACATATCTCTGCCATTCAAAGGTGACACGCTAGCAGAAATAGCACGACGAAGACTGACTAGAGCTATCAATAAGACATTCTACGCAGCCAAGCTTCGTATCCTGTTCAAATCCCGCTCCGTAGTGTCATTATGGTTGAAAGACAAAGTCCTTGATTCTGCAGCCTCGTTTTGTATCTATTCATTCACATGTTCCTGTGGGACAATGTACATCGGCCGCACGACCAGGCGCTTGTCTGAACGCATCCGTGAGCACCACCCGACATGGTTAGGCACTGGAACAATTAAGTCACTTAATAGCGCAGTGGTTTCACATCTAGCACAGTTCTGAAGAATCTTCAGTGGGAATCATTTTGTGACCATCATGAATAATACGAAGCCGAAAAGGAATCCGAAAGGAATCACAAAGAACTCTAGGATCTTCGGTTTAGTCCATCTGTGACAAGGCCGATGCGGAATTTGCACCATCTGACATGGTCCTGTCACTTGTTGAGATTGGGCTGATTTCCTTCATCTGGATATGTGGAGCAGCGACTAGGAACTGGCAATTCAGTGGTGTTTGGAGGGGGAATTCAGTGAGATCGCGCAATATCAGTTTTTTTTCAGAACCATCACTAACTGATTGTGACACTCGTCTTCGTCATTGGTTACTCTCTCGTGAACATTCTTCCGATCGACTGTATTTTGAATTTCAAGCTATTGGGTTCGTTAAAATTTATTCTAACTCCACCGGGCACTTGTAGTAAAGCAATGTTCAATTAAAAGCAAAGTCTCTAAATGCGTTCAAATGATCCAGTTTCAAAGATACGAATTGCCGTGAGATTGTCGTTACTAGTACTTGAGTAAAAATCTTACTATCTATGACCAGGTATCCATTGTGCTGCTGTCTGAAGCTCGATTATTCGCAGTAAATCGCACTTATGGTGATGGTTCACTCGAATTCACCACGAGAAGTGGTGTACTTCAGGGTTGCCCTCTCTCATTTTTCTATTTTAACTGTCATCGAGATGGTTATAGAGATAGATCTATCCTCATGTAAGAATAGTAACACTGATATTTGCTCAAACAGGAATCTGTCTGAGAGTATTGGTAGACTATGGTGGGAAATTTTTGTGAGTAAACCAGAAGTTAGACGTATGATACTGGGTCCTAGGTTCCAGGTTTTAGAACTGGCTGCGAATCAGATCAGGTTGAAGGGTTTGGGGCATGTTTTGCGCATGCCGACAGAACGACCGCCTGAATCGTACACTGTTCTTCGAGGCAGGCAATGGTTGGAGGATTTTTCGGAGTGGCCAATCGATGACGTGGATAGTATGTATGAAAGCTATAACCGCGTTGGGGTCTACAAGATCCCTCGAAGCAGTGGTTGGAGACAATAGGTGATATGACTCAGTTCCGCAGTCAGTGGCGTTCTAGCATTCGAAAACTTTCCTCTTCTGCATAGTTCTTCAACTTACTATTTTGTATTCGATCTTCCATTATCTTCTTTCTTTTGTTTGAGCCGTTGATGCTTTGAGGTGAGAACCAAACCAAAGTACGTTGGTGCAAGGTTAATGATTGTCCAAACTGAACTGAATAGGTCGCCTGTGTAATGCTGAATCAAATGCTTTCAGGTGCGAATATAGCGGTCCACGAACAGATCAGGGTGTTCCGTTCACGTAATTGCTTTCCTAAATGACTTGCCTAGCCTGCCCACAAAAATCCAATCCGTGTTCGCCCACATATTACTAACGAGTGTAATTCTGAGTAGCAATCGATGTATTTTCACACATCATAACACTAATAAACCTATAGCTGAAGAAAATCCATTTTAAAGTTCTGCTCAAGAGTGAAATGCAACGGAGTTTTTCAGGCGTGTCGTTCAGAGAAAGCAAATGGCATCCGTCGTCGTCTGTATCACTAGCGGATATTGAATTTTACCTTAAACGAAAAAATTCCGTGCCGTATTGTCTGTTCAACAGTTGAAGTAGCAACATGGAATAAGAAAATGTGCAACCAACTTGACTAAATTAGCCGTTCGAAAGATCCGTCAACCAGTTGGTCTTAGACACTGAAGGATATGGCGGTGAACCGTGTTTTTGCGCAGTTAGACCGTATTGGCTGCCATAATTGCAGGTGCACTTTTTGTCCATCTTGCATGTTCATTCTTTCTATAGAAACGTGTAACCATGTGGGAAAGGCAGCGGTTAGTTGGTTTTACCGTGCTGCTATCTTGCAGGACTGAATAACAATGAAGGGACAGCGTTAGAGTGAAAAGTAAAACGAACTAAATTCACGGAGACCACTGAACATGGCACTTGACTGTATCGCTTTATGTCTCCGGCCAATCGTGTAGAGCGGATCTCGTGCACTCCAACCCAGTAATCTTGCTGGTCCTACTAGGAACAGCCCGTTAGCTAATGTTTTCATGTCTTTTTTTATGACCTTTGCCCGGCGTCCTTGACCCACCTTCCAGCCAATACCTGCCTCGGACAACAGCGTAGAGCGAGATAGGCTATCTGTGGGCATGCGTGACATAATCCAACCATTTCTGTCTTTTATTTTTTTTCATGACGTGCTGCATGCATGAGTGTAATAGAAGGGCTATGCTCCGTAGCCACTAGGGTCCATTTCACGGGGGTGGGGAGGGGCCAGTAACCAGGACCGTAAAACGTGGAGTGCCACGGACCCACGAGGTCTCAATAGGTCAGGTATGCTAACGAGCTAGTCGGCTATAAGTTGTTCTCTGCTACCAGAATGACCGACGAACCTGGGATTCGAACATGTGATCTTAACGGTGACAAACGCCTAATCCACTGCCAGCCTAAGTCTTCGAGCCTTGTGCCTTGCACCCAACTTCCGAGCCACTAAGAAGCCCTGCCAATACTACGAAGACACCGGCATCCAACGACCGCAACTCTTTGTTTATCTTCTGTCCTCGACGGCCATATTTTGGAGCTTTTCAACAGGGCCGACCTTACTGCTGCTGCTATATGAACTCTGTGTTAGATCGACAACTGGATATCTCAGGAGTGCCCTAGGCGCTTCAGATTGCTAAATGTCGTCGATCGCGCTTTCGGTAAGCTCAGCAGTATTTTATCTGATGTACAGCCACTCGATGAAATGTCGCTGCACAAATAGAAACACTTACCTACTTTATTAAACTCATCCGGAAAAACAAAGCTTAGCTTCGAGCCTGCGGCGATACCTTGCAGTTCGAATGTTCAGAATGCTTCCCACACAGCAAAATCCGTTGAGATGGTTGAGAAATACTTGAATCTCAATAGGAGCCACTTTCAACAGTGCGTCACCTGCATATTCTGGTTAGTCAGTTGATTGCCTGAACGAAGATCGATGCCATGATTGTTGTATGAGGATAAGGCGATTTTCATAACTCCCCAGCTAGAGAGTTGGACAGAAACGATGAGAGCCGAGAAACGTGGCGAAGAGCAATTCTCGTGATGAATTCGGGGGAGTTGGGGTGAGGACAAACTCGACAGTGATTGAAAAAGTGAATCCCCCCGGTATGCAAATCAGTGATATGTAGCGCCGTAGAAGTGCACGATCGACTGAGTCTGGATGTATGCAACCAACGACCATCCAAAGAAAAATTTCGTTTCTACCTCGTTATCATTCCAGGAGCTCCAAGTTGAGAGGATTTCGTCACGTCGTATATGCTTGCTCTGTTTCGGCGACTTCTTCAAGTGGCACTTCTCACATTAACAGCTATATGATACAGTAATTGGCTGTTCAGTCACTCTTTCTGTCGCTTACCACATGGAAGATGGACTGTGTGATAGGATGATTGCAATCGTCATGAATCAAAACCATGTTGCTCCGGGATTTCGCACTTTCTTTTAAATCGTTTCGATCATTTGGCGGTGTTTGTGATCCATTTTTGACTGTTCAGTGTAGAACTAATGCCAGAAGCATTTTGGGGTCCTATTTTGTTGTGGCGCTAGCTACCCGATCGTAATCCGCCGTCGACTTTTACCGACCGAAGGCACTTGTAAGGTCGGTGTAATGTAGTTTGTCTGTTCATACTAGATCAAATGCTGGGTGTTTTCAGATGGAACGGAAACTGGTTCTACGGGCTGAAAATGCGGAGCAACGATATAAATGTGATATGAATTCACAGACTTGCTTGATGCTTAGTAGAAAATCAGCGTCATGCATTGAGCTTGGGAACCAGAAGTAAATGTAACAAGATTTGCAGTCGGAATTTTAGTTCTCGAAAGTAATGGACCTAAAAATACGAACTGCAGCGCTTGGGAATATCTCCAGTTTCTTGTTGCAAACTGCAGACCGTAGGATAATGGAGGGACGTGTTTCAATATTTCTTGGGCTCGCTGCACCAGCGAAGGGTGGGGTTGGTGGATCGGCAACTATGACCCTGAAACTTGTTAAGCTCAACCCTGAAAAGGAAAACGAGAGGACATGCAACCCAGAAAATGCCTTGCATTTGTCCACTAGAGAACCGAAACGTTCTTTTTTGATCAAATCAAGCAAAGTGATGTTTGTGTTGGTGTATGTTTGATGATGTATATCAAACTCTGTGACTGTTATGAACTTGTCTTGGTAGTATTTCTACGTATAGAAAATCGGGAGTAGGTCAGGAACTGAGGCAAAATTGAAAATTACTTATCTGATGTCACAGTCTTTTAGAGGGTAAATGAATCGCGCTATCCCACTGTTAAACTAACAAAGTAGCACCACTGGGGCAAGCATCCCGTTTCCGGGTATGAAAGCAGTGATTGGAAGGAAATCGAGCAATTGCAACGTGTATATCCAGGATCTGTTTCTATCTCAAGCAAACGTTTTCTTTTGTCCACCTTCAATCCTCTGGCTGTCCTTTGTAGTTTTAGTATTAAATAACATTAGAACGCATAGCTTTCTGTTGTGAATGCGGAAGTCGATTGCTTCTGCGTTGAGAATTTTCGGTGACTTTTAGTGTTAGAATAAAGGTACCTATGAAACAGCATACATGAAAACCCCATCTGCGGAGAAGTAAGGTTAATAAACTTCTGGTGAATGCGGATAGTGCCCGTTAACCGGAAGTGTTTCGCATGCGCCTGTCTGTCATCACCACAAGACTGGGATAAATCATTCGGTTCCCAGATGTCGACATAATGCGGGGGTTCGATGACTTCAGTAGTTACATCCTAACCCATCTATCAGGAACAACAGTTGACGAGTATTGTCTATTGGTGGTGTGAAAAGGCGTTTTTGACCACGAATCGAATCCATTAATGCGTCAACATACGACATACTTTGGGTGATATCTAATATTGAATTATTTGGTATGTAAACAGTGCAAGAGGCAGAACTGTTATAGTTGGAACAAAGGAAATGTGAGCATGTTCTCTGCTTTACGTATACTTAAGCATGATTACCGTGGTACACTGCTCCCTTCGGACACATAATGTAGTCTCCCAGTCCCTTTGTTCTTCTGACCATTTTCTGGCTAGTTTGCAAAGAACTACGTTTAATCAAGGAAATGTGGTCCCCGTTAGATCGTCCTAAAGATGAAATGATCATCCGATTGCTGTATGCCGAACCGGCCGAAATGCAAGATGGGTAACAAACACGCTTATCAGAAGCCATACATTCGGTTCATCTCTACTGGGCTTGCACATCGCTAACCTTCATTCAATCGAGCAGTTTAGGCATACATTACGTCGACGAAATTCTCATCATTTTTACTCCCAAATCAAGGTCGTCCATCAACATCATCGTTTTGCAGTTTAAATTGTCATTCATTATTTCCACAAAACCGGCATCCGAATAGATACATGTCGCATCGCTCATTCTACACGGGTTAGTTTGTGCTGTTCATTCATTAGCGATACTAAATGATCGGCGACGGCCCAGCGATTAAGGTTGTGGCTTTCGGACGCGAAGGTTGAGGGTTCGAATCCTCCCACCGTCGGTCAACTTCCCCACTTGGCAGCCGTCTGTTGGCCGCTGCCCCCTTCCTGGAAAGTGATGCACATTGTTGTTTCACTAATAAAAGGAAGTAAAAGATAAAATATAAAAATATGACATCCTGATGTTTATACTTTATTCATTCTTGAAATCCACTGTCACATTTTAAAGAGCCGCAGCAAGCGAACTGTCCAGAACTTACCCATCGAACGTAGTCGCTTAAGCTTGCTATACGTTAGAAACCCGATCCGAACGCTGTTTGCAATCACGTTTTGGTGGACAATGTTCGACTCACTTTTTAAAACTCACTATCGATTTACTCACTGGGCATTTACTCTCCTATCAGTAGTGAACTCCTTAACTCCTCAACATTGAAACTGGTCATTTTGACTATATTTTGATGTCAAAACCGAGTTAGTTTGTCTCACTGAATGCTGGCATTTTCAAATTCTTTGGATTTTCTAGTTGGGTAGTTCCCCAAATATTGACGGATTTTCTACAAAAATCTGGTTTGCACTTCGGCGCTACAGACGCCTGCACGTTCTCATCGACCGAATAGCGAACTGGTCATTTTGATCAGGTTCATACAAATTGTGAAACGTCATGCAAACATAAGAACACCCAAGGATATTTATGATCATGTGTAATCCTAGAATACTGCAGTCTGGTGATTAAATTCCGATATGAAACACTTATATGTCAGAAGCTAAAAAAGGGAATATCGTTTGCGAAAAACTCCAGTTTTTTATAACAAAATCCTGAATCAAGAATGGATAATTTTATAACTACCAGAATACCTGCTCTAGTACCTTAAAAGCATGACGCGATTTTACTGTGCTGAGATTTGAAATTATTGGTATAAAACCGCAGTTTTGGAATCGATAGAATATCGGCAGAATAGAATCACGATGGTGCACCTTCCTGAAGCATTGAATGCCGTCTTTTTGAGCTAAAGAACGATTTGGTTTACTGCAGCTCCCCTAGTTTTAAAGCCAAACGCCAGACTTTAAATGCCACTTCTACTTACCCTGCAGTTATACAACTAGTTCCTTCTGAGGGGTAACTTGGCTTCTTGGATATCTCTGATGGCAGCTATCCATGCGTTGTCATCTGCAGCGTGGTCTGTACACTGCAAAATGCAGTTGTTACCGCCAGTCGCGTAATCCGAAAACCGACCTAAGGTCTAGGTGGTCGATGTCTTCCCTACTAATTCTAACTCACGTCTTCAGTCGACGTGAGCAATTTGAGCAAGGCCTCCACAGTAGACGTCTCTTCGCTTATTCCATTTCGGGTTGGCGGAGGATATGGTCGAACCACTGTAAGCGGCATCTTTGGAAAACCGAGGAATGTGGATGGGCTGATACTCGGCGACGTTTGAAGCACCATTGACGGGTACCTTCCAGCCGTTTTGTATCGTCGACATTTAGCGCCTAGGTTTCGCACGCATACGGAAGGACTAGGCGGACGGAAGTTGGATACATGTTCAGCTTCATAAAGAGGTCGCGTCTCAATAAATTAATGGGAAATTGATTTTAAGCTGGGTAGTAAAGTTTTTTAATTTCAGCGTTCGGTTGTTAAAAAACGGAATAATCTTTTAATGCCCAGATGTCCATAAATCTCTCTTTTTATTCTCTTAATTATTAAACCTCAACGTAAATCATTTTCAGGAATGGGATCATGACCAATAGAAGGCTGTTGAGTGAGAAAGTTTACCAGTGGCGAGAAGAATCGAATCCGCAGTTTTCTGGCTGAAATGTCCTGATGTTAATTGTTTGACCACCACTAGCGTACAAGAAGTTATTTGTCATGGGATATAAACGTTAAATTCGCTATTAAGAAAACACGAAAGCACTGTATAGCTATTTCATTCTTGTTATGCGTCTTCTGCATATTCACTGCGCCCGAGCTCATTTGAGTAGCCGGATTGGAGGTGGATATCCTTCAAAAAAGAGTCTACGCGCGAATCACAACTGCAATCATTTACTCGTGTCCGGATGACGGTTTCAACGTTGCAAAATGGAATAGTAATAGCCATTAGCTGCTTATACTTTTACTTTTTTAGTCGGCATGCGGTCAGCTGAGCAGCCAAAGAATAGACGAGCAGTCGTGGACGACTGTGAACCTTCTAGTCTGAAATCTTTCGTGCCGACTATTCGTCTACTGTATTCAACTTCGGTTTTGCTTACGGCTCTTGTTATATTGAATGAACCGCAACTCCCTAGTCGTGTACAACGTCCTGCCTACTGCCATTTCTTGTTCCTGGTGATAATACAAACTTCCTCTTTCCTGGTTTGGTTTTTTCTAATCACCTTGATAGTTCCGGTTTTTCACATAGAGTCGGTTTCAAACTGATGTGACCTTGGTTCAATATTGCATGACATCAGACTTAGCTCGCCCTCTCTTATCTGATCTTCAAATAGCACTTCCGTTTTAACTGAGGTCACGGGACAGTGGCCTTGGGGAATAGTACACAAGTTCGGAAGGATATTTTTACTGAATTGTCAAAATTTTACGGTATTTTCGAATCTCCGCCTTAAAGTCTATCCTCTCATCATCTGATTTGAATGTGACGTACCCATGGTTCTGTAAGTCGTATTCTTGCAGCCTAGTAGGCGAGACTCGATCTTTGCGTCTTCCTTTTTTGCTGCAAACCTTGATCGAAACAACGAAAAGGTTTTCTAGTCTCATCAACCACTAGTATTGCAATGCAAATTGTGTTAGATTCGTTCTTCGTGCTTGCAACTGCACAGACAGCTCCAATAGGCGGATGTGCGCGTGTTTTTGTGCGTCTGTGTATGTTTGCAATTCGTTTTCGCACAATTTATATGCGACCCTTTTGGTTTACCACATTTTATCGAGCGGATAGAATGATGTATGCCGTTCATTATACGTGAACAAGATGTCCCTTTTTCTCCCACTGATGTAGTTCCCAATCCCAAGTATTGGGGTAATTTCATGGTTGTTTTCTCTCAGTTTTTCAACCGCGGTCATAGGCGTTTGTGAATCGCGTCGTGTAGCTTCCTGGTTCACGCTGTACTGATTTTCTTGCTTTTAGGTGCGAGTAATGAATGCTTTCTTGTTTTGCTTGAACAAGATGTCTGTCTAGAATTCGCTGTCATTTTGACACATCGTTCATCACCAGTAAGAGGATCCGAAATGCCAACTTCCACTGATGTTCGGGACTATCTTTATCGGACAGTCACACCACATGGTTGTGAACGTTCCCTTCCCGATTTCTTACGGGACGTAATTATCGGTCTTATTACTGCTTTTGCTAATGAATCATTCATTACACCGTAGTATTAAGTAGATACGAAAAACAGTGAAAAGAAATTTACGTTGTGATCAGGCAGTCTAGACGGCTGTAAGTTGTTGGCTCACATCCGATGGGAGAAAAATTGGCTGATAGATAGAAAATGGGACTCACTTCATTTCTTAACCATGGTGGTGTACATATCGAATGCATAACAGTGATTTCCAAGTCGGTATTTCTCACCATTCTGTGAAACCGCTTCCAAAGGCGTCCAGACTTTTTGAACACACTGAAAATAATTCTTTAATGTGAATTTGTTTGGTATTATCATCTCTAGCTCGCTGTATACTCGCACCCCTCCCCATATCTGATCCAACCCCCAATCCGTGCGCGTATTGATAACAGGTGCTGTTATAAGCTCCTCCGTTTTTTCTAACAATTCACTCTTAGCAGAACAGTAAATCGATTTTAGCGCTATATGTGAGCTGTCTATCGGCCACCCAGTTATACCTTCGATTTCCGATTGCTTTGGACTTGTTCGATTTTAAGATGAACCTGATGGGCTTGAGTGGCATCATGTGAGTGGAGCAGGTGTAGAAGTCTACGTTATAACTTTCAAAATTTCTTGGTGAAATACATGAATCAAGTCGGATTTCTTAACTCGCGTACTCGCCACGTCGCCCTTTGGGTCGAAGGAACACGGAATATCAGAAGTTGTATGGATTGCGTGCGAAAGCCTAGATATGTCTAAAGCGTGTCGTATGTACTCTTGGAAAAAAGGCAACGCTCTTCGATGGACCACTTAACACCGGGACGACAAAAATGTCCATAAGGACCTCGGCTCGTAAAGGCACTGGATGGGCTTTTTTGGCTTGCAGTAATTTTTCAATACTTTATGATTTGCCTTGATTATAATTTTGATTTCGTTAAAATCCGACAATTGATTCACCGTAACTATGTTCACGAGTCTTTCCAAGGGCAGAATGACAGGATGTCCGAGCGTGCCCCTCTTTCGTAACCTCGGGAGTGGATATATACTACATTTCCTATTTTGATGCCGTTCGAGTGCTCTGAATCAAAATTTCTCTGTGACATTATTGCCAATCTAGTGAAGCAAAACGTAGCCGAGAAATGTCACTCCAGGTCCGTAAATAACTGTAAGAGGGTACATTAACTCAACTACTCTTTCACGTTGAAAATTAAATTACGCAAATCCAATTTGAAGGCAAGTTATTGCATGAATAACGAACAACCCGGATATATTTGGATGGCAAATGAAGCGAGGTATGTTCACGTTGTAAAACCCTATCTAAGGTTTGAAAGCCAAACAGAATTTAGTCGATCTCCGTCTGAAGACTCTGAGGTTGATGAGTAGTTTAGAAAACAAAAGTGTCGGTGTCAAATGATGGCTCTGTCGCTACTCTGTTGTCCCATCGATGCATCGAAAGTTATTACAATTGTATGTACCCGGTGTTTCAACCTTTTCAAAGTTAATACAGCTTGAAATTAATGTGAGATTCGAGTCACGGGAACCATAGAAAATGTCCATTGGAATATATCAGTTTTTTTTCGGTTTTGCACATTTGCTCAGCAAAAGTTGTTGGGCTTTCGTGAGAAGGAACAGTTACCGTTTTACTTCATTGTTCGAACGGTGACGAGTAACAAACCTGACAAAAAATGCTCTGATGTTTCGTTTCCAACCATTCACAATAATGGATCTAGTATCCTTAAAATGATCTCATTCGGATTTTGGCAGCGATATTGTAGTGGGTTCTGTGTGCTAATTTTTTCTGGCCTGAGCCGCACGCCGTTCTGTCCACTTATCAGTCTGGTGTCAAATGTTAATTCGCACCGCATCTGAGTTCTATCGACGGCTGCTGAATCGAGTGAACGAGTACCCGATGAGAAAGAAAAGCGCTTACCAGTGACTGGTTAATCCATTCTTCTCCTACCGGAGTGTTAAGTTACCGATCCTAAGCGAGGTAAACCCCCGTTTTTTTGACTAGTTCAGTATCCTTTCCGTCCTTGAATTTATTGCCTTTCAGTCTAAACCTGAAGTTTTTCATCATTGACTGTTGGCATAAAAAGTTATCAATAACTATTCCAGTGAAGAGAACCTCACGTGCACCGATGGACAGGTTATTGCAAGCAAACTCTTCTGGCCTACTAATTCATTGGTGTCACTTTTGTCTACTTGTTTACGTTCGGGCCTGTCTCATTAGCACCTTTCTCAACGCAAACTGCGGTTCAAAAAAGTCACCTTGACTTTTCAAATGGTTGCCTGAATTCAAATATTTACGGCTGACTTATGAAATCAGCTCTATGCGATCTTTTAACGTTGCTACCTTATCCAACCATCAAGTGAAATCCTTTTTCGACTAGGTAGCCTATTAGTCGCATTTGGATACGTGCATGGTATTCACAACTTCAGCTGTCCGGAGTTTCTCTAACCCCGTTATTTGCCACAAATTTTTGACCTAGCAAACGGCATTACGAGTACGCAAATTTGGAGCCATGATCTGTTTCATGCATTTGATCAAGAATTTTTGAAGGTTATCATGTAGATTTCTGCATCTGTTCCACTCGCATGATACGATTCAGGCGAATCAGGTCGATTTTAAGATCCAGCAAAATCAAAGCGATTGGAAATAGGAAATATCGAGGTAACTTATTAGCAGCTTATGTATGGATTGTTTTGCCCAGCGATCCAATAATCGTTAGGTGAATTCCTTGAACGACGTAGGATTTTCAGTCTTAGGTGGGGATCATTTCTTCTTTTTATGAGGACAAGATGATGAAACTGGCGTTCATTGCTTCCGAGTGGATGTCGGTGAACCAAGCATGAGTCAGTTCTGTAAAACGTGTTACTCAAAATACGTGGCAAAAATTGGGTATTCCGTTTCCCGGATCCCATTGGTCATTATCAGAAGTCTGTTAGGTTGCATTTGTTAATGATTTATATTCCCCTTACGGAATAGTATTCCAGGTTGTCAAAAAATGGTTAGTAGTGTCAACTGTTTTTCGGTTTATTTGGTGGGGTTTAACGAAATTTTACGGTTTCATACTGAGGTAAAAGGCAGTGTAATCGTCCCTTCCGTACAGCTCAGAAAACGGCTGTTACAAAGGAATGATATACAGGGGCAAGATTGCTGTAGTGCCCGTTGTATTGGAAAGTACTATGGGAGAACAGTGTTGGTAACTCTGAAGTTATGCGTAAGGTACTGCTTTGGAGTGCTTAATCCTTTGAAGAAACGTTGAGCTTGAGTAGGTTAAGGCTGTTGCTACATGTCTTACTCATGGCCGCAGATCGATCACCCCGCTATCCGGTGTTGTATGAGGTATACTTTGATTGGAATATGAGTCGAGGTGGTCAATCTACGAAATAGCCAAGACGTATGAAAACCCTAACCAAGGAATTACCTAAAGCAAGGATAGATTTTCGGTTTGCGAGTCACGAGGTCTTCCAACTGAATAGACGGTGACATTGGATTGTCTGGTTAAATGCCACAGTCAATGGAGCACTGGCGCTCGATCTATTACCGTGTACATGGTTCTTTGCACTACCTTCTGTTTGTCGATTCACTTTTCTTCGTTGGTCCCGTTCTGCACTGGTCGACGCTGCGAGCTTTCGACTCACTACCTCGGTGGCTGATTGGAACAAATAGGCCAGATGCTCTGTTGTATCTGATGTACCAGTACACGTGGTCGCGGACAAGCACGTCACACTGGACAGTCCATTGACCGTTCTGGCACATGCTGGCTAGCACGCAATAGTTTTCACCTTGAATTATACGAGTGAATATATTTCATTGTGGACAGTTGGTTACATTCGTGCAGATGGCCTCGTAAGATTACGTTTTCGCTCGCCAACCAGTCCAGTCTGCGTGTATACCCAGTTAAGATGGTGTTTGTTCATCCGTCAGTTGGCCCGCTATGAGTTACACTAAAAACGGAGCTCAATCCCTTGCGTGAATTTCTATCGACGTCAAAACAATTTTAGGTTAACTTTGGTCGGCGTATCAAGATTGTTGCACGGATTGAAGCAATCAAATCTGACAACTATGAACGCACTATCCGAATTAACCGAATCAACACGGAAACTCCTAACGAAGACGGTCGAATGGCCTACGCTTTTTCTATGAGTCGGATAGAATGTGACATTTGTCCATGATTTGGCGCTTTGTGAATCGAAGGCGAATCATGGTCGCTTCATCACAACGTGCGTAGTGAATTTTAACTATAAATTTAGTTCGATATCGGCGCTGTGATATAAATATCTTGAACTACTGTTTCGCTTTCATAGATGTGACGTGGATTGGTATTCGGCAGTGACTGCGTTTCATTCTAGACCGATATCGGTTTACGGTTTTTCTTGATCCATGCCTGTTTGTCCCATGAGGTCTCATTTTGCGATAGTTCTTATCACACATTTCTTCCCGTCCAGAATGTCTACCACCGACAAATCAATTGGCGGAACCATTATGCTCGTTACGAGATCGCCTGGCCGAACTGTTGGGACCGGCCGTCCGATTGCAAACGAATGGTTTGGTAAGGTTTATTTGTATTGTATTGTGTTGTATTGTATTGTACTGCATTGTATTGTATTGTATTATATAGACTTTCGCGTACAATAAATAATGTCACATCGCAGTCAAAAAATGTGTGGGTAAAAACAGAATAGGAAAAAAAAAGAAAATGCACTCATCACCTCGTGAAAAATATAAAAACTCATCGAAGAATAATCATAGCGCACTATGATATGTTACTCAAGAATTCGCCTGAAACCCGATCTCGATTCGTCAAAGTTCTTGTTATAAATGGAACAGTGGAATTCCCATAGATATTGATTCTAGAGTTTATGGGACGAAAAGCGAATCGTGTAAAAATATGAGAGCGGCACTTTGAAAGACCGTTGTGTAGAGGATGCATGGGATCTGAAAGCTTTGTGAGCAAATTTCTCACATGGTGGGAAGTGTCGATCACAGATTTAGGGGTAATTCAGTTAGCGGTAGGAAGGACAAACGGCTAATAATTGCTAATCTCCGGTGAACAGTTTTAAAGTCTTTTGTAAGTAAACCTGGAAAAATAACAGAACAGTGGAGAAGGATCGGAAAAGCATTGTTATACAAATCAAGAGACGAGGCTTTGTTTCACTTTGTAGTGTTGAAGCTTCCCGATTTGAAATGGCAACCGTCGAAGATTATTTACACAGGTAGAAATGTGAGAATTCCACTTGAAATTTTTATCAATAGTAACTCCTGCATATTTCACAGAATCAACCCTGGTAAGTGTTTTGGTTTGATGAAAGACGTTTCGGATGGGTAGGCTGGCCGAAAGAGAGGGAGAGAAAGAATAGGCATTCGAAAAATTTAGGTGTGTTGAGATTTAAACCAGCTCGTGTAGAGAAACCGTGAACAGAATATAGGTTGTTGGAAGAACCTTGGAAATCATCATTGTTCGAAACGGCTTGAGAGAGGGCAAAATCATCAGCATACTTAAACAGTTAACAGGGTGAATTGGTTGATATGTCGCTGATGTAAGTAGAGAAGAGAAACGGTGAAAGAACAGCACACTGTAGCACGCCTGAGTTGTTAATCAACGGTTTTGTAGTTTTACCGTCCATTCATGTGCACTGAGTTCGGTTGATAAAGTAATTAGACAGCCATGCTAATAATGGCCTGGGAAAACCAAATGTTTCCAGTTTGTGAAGTAGAAGAGACCGTGGGACTGAGTCAAATGCCGACGAATAGTCTAGAAAGACGCAATGCACAGATTTCATTGATGCATTTAAGGACTTACAAATGTGGTGAATGAGGGAAGTGAAAGCATCTAAAGTGGACCTGTTAGATTTATATGCAAACTGAAAAAGATCGTCAGGCAGATACACAGAAGAACGCAGACGCTTAAGCATAGCACGCTCCGTCAGCTTAAGATCAGAAGACGTTAACGCGATAGGGCGAAAACGTTTTGCTAAAGCAGTAGAACTGCTAGATTTTGGGAAGATGAGGTTAATCAGAGAAGTGAATGCATCCGTGAGAGCCACAACATTGTGCCTTAAAATACCTGAAGACAGAATGTCGGGGCCAACTCTTGCGGTAAGTTTAGTGGTGCGGAGATCAAGCATCTATTTTTTAGAAAAATCTATAACTGCCGTATCATCAGCCTGTCGAAATATGACCGGGGTATAAGTGGAAAGACGGATGAAAGCATGATTGATGTTGTCGACATCCGCAGAAGTTTTCGCATGTCTCGTCTTCTTCCTACACAACAGTGAAGTGCCTTGCCATAGGAATCTGTTGTTGTTACCACTCAGGAGTTGGTTGGTGAATGTAGTGTCAATGCGTTGGATTTCAGTTTTCATGTGCTTGAAAATATACCGCATGCTTGAGTTATTACGGGATTTGTAGAAGTGCTCCTTGCGTCTTCTTAGAGATTTCAGTTTCTGGCTGGAGATACGGACATTTGAGACGAATGGTGTTTCTGGGAGGCAGGAGATATCAAAGATTGCGTTGGCCATCCCTATGAAAAGTTTGACATTGTCATTGAGCAGGGATTCAAAAGAGAAACAGGAAGATGCGAGTGAAGGGGATTTCTGAAGAAGAATAAGGTTGTTGTGTAAAAGGTTACGGAGGCGAACTCGGATTTGATTTGCTCGCCTGAAAGAATGGAACGCAGTTTCAGGGAAAATAATTCGGGGTGGTTGGTAATAACCTTATTTAAAATGGAGCCTTCTCTGGTGGGGGAAACGCAGAGGTCAGTCAATTCAAATGCAGTGAATGGCAGGGTGGATGTGTGATTGAAACCTCCCACAATAATCTGAAAACCATTTTCAAGAAGACGAACAGTAAATGTTAGAAAGTAGTCGAAAAAAGTTGTAGCGTCGTGGTACGAGCTAACAGGAACAATATATAGGTTCAGTATGATTGTACTGGCGTGGCGATAAAACCCAGGATGACCCTATTTCATGAGACAGTTAGTTCCGTTTAGCGGGTACGTATAAATAACTTCGGACTCGCCAGACCAGAAGGAGTTTATGTATGTTGCAACTCCGCCTCCAGTCTTCTTCTTGTTCGAAGCTGTCCTGCCGTTGGAGTCTGAAGCTGTCTATCGGCACGAGTGAATCAACGATATCCGGGTTCAGTCACGGTTGTTGTATATAGATGACACATGTGTGAGCATGGATCAGTGATTGAAGTGCAAGGGAAAAATCCGACATTTTCATAAACAGAGAACAACTCAACAATGTCGGGATGGACATCTTGATCGGAAGGGTGCATTTAAGAGCTGCCTGCTAGCCAGCATGAGTGTCTCTTTTAGATCGATGAGATCACTGAGGTGCAGCGATGCACGATCCCAGTCCATATTGAGAAACGATACGGTTTTTGAACATAAGTAATTCCGGTCGATTGTTGCGACAACCGGAGAACATGAGGAAACCAAATATCCGACAGCAAAACAACGAAATTAGATGACACATAGTTGTAGCACAGCCTGTCAACGAGCGCGCCGCGACGTTATTTATTCCCTCCTCACACATGCACACTTGGGTCTGTGCCTATATATGTTTGCTATTAGAATGTTTTTAATTATCGTTGTTGAACTTTGAATTGGGCGATTAGATTGGAATCGATGAGATACCATCAAATCGGGACATTTTAGTTGGCAATCTAATCAGCCATTTCGGTAATCGGACCTGCCAGATGAGACCGAAGTGACGAAAGCCGGAGAGAACATAATACACAACCAGTCCTGATTGGAACCGTCTCATCGTTTCTTCGATTGGCTTTAACCAATCTGTGAAAATCCCAGCAAATAACACTTGTCACTCCTTAGTAGATTCTCCAACAAGCATTTGTTCTCACTTTTGGGACTGCTTCGAATGGTCGGCATGGTGGTGAAAACAACAGTTCATTCGCACTAGTTTAGCAGTGCCAAAAACAGACACTGCATACTTGCTCCTCTTGGGACCAGGTTACTAATGTAATTAAAACTGGTCTTTGATTCTAATTTACCGGTACTAAATTGTGTGGATGTTGGTATTTACACAAAAAGTCGATTCATTCCTCGTCTAGGCCTTTAATCAATCCAGTCCGAGAAATGCACCAATGCTTAGCTTTCTCGGGAAGTGGGTGATTGGAAACCGATAAGAGGAGTAGGCTGATCGAACAAAACGTTCAAGATAAACATTAAAATGGATCAATCTACGGATCAATAACATGGATGCGCGAGATTTGAAGACCAGTGAAAAGCAACATCGAGAATGATGCGACTAATAGACAACGGCTAATGACTGTCAAGATCGAAGATGGTGTTGTGTGCGATTTGGATGAACGAACTTGAAGTACTTAACAAATTCTAGCGTGTTTGAGATCAATGAAAATAAGAATGTCATCGATGTGACGTTTTCAAGGTAATTTATGGATAATACTAAAGTGTATCTTTGAGGTTCAAATAAAACCCGTCTGCGAGGGTTGCGCGTAATCGACTGCTCACTGCTACACCGAATTTTTGTAACATCAAAACAGCGTTCCGCTTATATGGAACAGCAAGTTCTCTGAGGTACTATCGACGAATCTACAAAGCAAACGAATTTCAGACGGAGCAAATTCAGACAACAGTCGACTGTGTATTGATGAGGCGTATTTAAAATTCTCGGGCCCATTTTAAGTTATGGGACATTTTTTGCAAGGTCGTTGACATACACCCCCGTATTAAGCAAATTGGAATTACCGTTAGCCATTGAAGTATCAAAAGCTCAAGAATTTGATTCAAATCCTCAGCAAGCTGACTGCAAGTCATGTTCTGCGTGCACCGAACAGGTCTATATGGAAGTGACTTTCCGGGCAAGTGTTCACAACACGGGGTTTTGTACCGCCTGGTTTCATATAATGTCTCCAAAGTTTGCTGCTGTAATAGTTGAATTAGCAGCTTTTGGGGGTCAAGTGTTAGACTGACGGTATTAAATTCACCTCGACCGTTTGTGATGCTTTAGTTACGCAAATGAATCGATCGTCTTGTTAGAGTCATTTTTAGATGCTCCTATGATAAACAATCTTGCAATCTTCTCAGTGATGGAAGGTGTTGTTGGTAATCGTTAACTTTTTTTGCTTGAAGCCAAAATACATCATCGGATGATACCCATGGAAGAGTTCTTTAAATTGGTCGGACTGTACTCTTTGGCGACGACTCTCTTTCGCTCGTACGAATGGGGAGAGTCCACCTAGCTGAGCTTGGAGACAAAGTAAATGCTAGCTCTACCTGGCAGATAGCGAGAAATTGATATGAAGCCAACGGGCCAGGAAACTATTATCTCATACTCGTGTAGGGAGCACGAGTGACACTCACGCCGGTGTCCGATCCGAATGTGCAGATTTTGAAACAGGCATCTCCTTTAGGTCTAAAATCTTTGCTTCTTGTTTTGAAAACGGCTTTCGACTCAGTCGACCGTGGAGGTTCAACTGTTTCTCAACCGTCTCAACGGATTTAGCTCTGTGGGAAGCGTTTTGAACATTCGATGTGCAAAATGTTGTTGCAAGATTGGGTCGGCCCGAAGCTAAACTTTGTCTTTCTGGACGAGTTTGATGAAGTAGATAAGCGTTTGCATTTGGGTAGTTGCATTCCATCAAGCAATTGTGCAACGAATGAAATATCATCACCTGTGCAGAAGATCTGATTGGCTTTTAGGAGCTAGATGCAATATCTCCGTTTATCGATCAAATATCCAGTTTGCACATCTTCGATACGGTCGGTTCCTCTATGAGGTTCCTAAATGTAGCTATTATGGACAGAAGATTTTCTGTTTCTAGGTACTGATGTTCTCGTGGTTTTTCTAGAAAATGGTGGGAAAACACTTTACATTGTTCAGAGGTTTGGCGCCGAGCATTGGGCTATAGGGTTCAGCATCAAGTATCCATACTACATTGGACAATATTATTAGGCTATGCGTCACGAATGTAACCAGATCGCCTGTTACTTCACGTTGTTGTCTGAGGAAAGTATTGATTAGAAGATGAACCAAACTGTTCAACCCATAAAACTGCAAAAGTGAATGAAAATTTTAACCCTTCGGCTCTCCGCAGTGGCTCCAGTTAGATTGACCTGTTGTGATTCGCGAGATCCTCACACGAGGTGGCTGGAGACCTTAGGCATTATGGGTTAATGTCCCAGTCAATCACGTTTTTACATTCGATCTCTTTCCTCTGTTAGAGTTGGTTGACTTACGACGTCACAGTTGTTTGTTTATTGTTATTCCTCCGCTTATCTTTCGAGTGCATATTGCTGTGAAGTAGCAACCTTAACCAGAGCACACAATTACAAGGCTAGTGTTTGTAAAAACTGAATGCGTCGTACTGCTTTATAGAAGTTGTAATATCGGCGCGCTCAGCTTGCAAACGTGATATGACAATCACAGGTGTTTTTCAATTCTATTTCGAATACGGAATAGCTATCTTTAATCCATACCCATTTTGCTATTTGATTATTTCACCGGCGAATCTCTTTGAAAGGGGAATGAATCCATTAATAGAACATTTTTAGATCGGTTAATTTTAAGATTGTTGTGATAGCCCTTGAATATAAGATTAATGTCCACTCGCGATGAGTCGTAAGAGTACCAAGCACTGTAGACGAAGAAGAATTTGTGTTGTCTGCCGAGTTATCAGGTCATTAACTTAATGAAACTTCAGTCGTTGAAGTATATATATATATATATATATATATATATATATATATATATATATATAT
>LUCM01010789.1:60635-84372 GCA_008360955.1 Fasciolopsis buskii | reverse complement strand
CGAGTCCTAGTTTGGATCGAAACTTTACGATAAACGTATTAACTCAGTGTACGGCTTCTTAACTCTAAATGTATATATAAATATATATATATATATATATATATATATATATATATATATATATTTGACTGGAACTAACGAACAGCAACCGTCGGGCACTGTTGACACTTGTTGACGATATTTGCATGAAAACCTAACCCAGAGGAGGTTGGCTTCGGAATCGTAACACACGCCTCCCATGCAAATGAGTCAGGGTTCAAACCCTGGGTGCGACGTCGGATATGTACTACTGGTGAGCTCTAATTAGAGCAGTACTGGAGTCGGTGCTTCTCGGGAGGAGGTTGACTGGAGGCCCTGGGGATTTTGCTTTCGGAGTGGAACCTGAAAGGCAGTCAAAGCAAAATTTCACACGTATTCATTCGAAAAGTGGAAGGGTACAAAACGGTAATGACGCATCAAAAATTGCCTGTCATCTATACATTTAAAATAAGGTTGTCTACTAACTGCCTAATTAATCACCTTGAACTAATAAAAGTTTATCTGGTATTGTATGGTCATACAATCAGTGCTATCTGAGGGGAAGTTGGGGGAAATTACGGACTTCCAGACTACTTCAGAGTTGGATCGAATTACGGTAACGACGCCAGCATTCTTTCTACATTTTCAGTCTTACCAGGAGCATTCAGAGTTCTCTATAAATACAAATGTCGTCCGTATTTCTATTTGTCCTAGTCGAAAATGAAGGGCCGGTTTTTTTTAAACCAAGATCGAATCTAACTTGTTCTCGCTAACCCGCCATAATCAAGCGATCGACATCGCCCAGTCAAAGTTTGAAGGCTGCAAGTTTCAATCCTCTCACCGTCGATCAACGGTCTATTTGAGGTCTCTCAGTTGCCCGCCGCCCTCATCCCAAAAATGATTTATGTTGTCGTCTCATTAATAACGGAAGAAAAAAGAGAAGCATATTCAGATTGACTCAATCCCAATTCTTGTGTATCAATCCGAAGCACTTTGTGTAAATGTAACAAGTGGATGCATATCTTAAATGAATTTGATGATTTCTAGAGCCGTCTTCTGACCTACCTGCTTTGCTTTTGTATTATTTTGATTGCCCGTTGTTCACAATCACAGCTTGGTTGGTAAATCCTCATTATGCCATTCAAACGTGATCACCCAAAAACAATTGGGCCTCGCTGTTGCCAGAATGCATTCTCTTATCTGTTAGTTTCGAAGAAGTTGATTGATTATGTTCCGGTGCACTTGTTAAGTAGCCTAGGAAGAAGGCCCGATTTGCTTCCAATCATCCGTTAGCCGCTTGTTTGTTTTAAAGCTGTTACAGGAATCGTTTCTTATTATGGTACCGTCTATTGAACCACTCGATTTGCAAAACATTCATGATGCCTGGATCATTCGTTCTTGTTCAGTGTGTTAACTTATCCCGATGCATTGTACGGTGTAAACTGAATGTATTTTTTCCATTATGCATCGGTGTACACCTGTGAACTCATACAGAATCAAGATCCCCTAAGCGAACCAAAGGATCCTTTGTCCACTCCTCGAATCAATCGTGCCGCGACAGCAAACGGATTCCCCACTTATCCGGCTCAATGCAACGGCCATGGTCCGCATTCTAACCCGCCACCAGACGGAATTAGTTGGCTTGTCGGTAAGTCTCGGTCACCATTCTTGAGGACCGAATGTGCTCCCTGTTTGAGTGTATCATTCGCAGATTATTTTTTTCTGCCACAGTTTTGTCTGATGTGAAACTCCTCTCCTACCAAAGCCAGTCAACAGATTGACAACCTCGGAATCATATTACTTTTCAGTGAGAATACAGAGTCTTTGTGCTGGCCGGTAATCATTTTACATTTCCTGAAATTCATCCATCTTTAGGCTTCCAGACAAATCGTCTGTCCTGAACTTTTTTTTCTTTTGTGTGCATGCATTATGAACATCTGTTTACACACACCGGAGTTTACGCGTGTTCTGTCCTTTTTGATCCCGTGAGATTTCCCAATAGCTAAAAAGTACCGGGTACCCAGGATATTCTCCCTCATCTGAAAGAGTTCTCACATCGTTGTACTGTCTTGTAGTTTCTCTCTTGTATCTTATCCTCAGAGTGAGGTCTCGTAGGATGATAACCGTATGGTTTGGTCTCGTTAATCAAGTGGTATCAGGTTCACTGACGAACCAAAGGCTACACTGGAAAACCGATGAGATAAAAGTAAATTATGGAAGGCCTAATGCTTATGCGGTGAACCCGGTGGAGTATTTCTATTTCCTCCTTTTTGCCGTACCTTGACTTCTTCTTTCGTCGTGAACTTTATCCAGATATATATGAAATTGAATGGCCTGACTTTTTTCCACCCGATTGTGAATGACTATCTTCGCTTTCGGGTTGCTATCCCGATTGTCAGCAGTATCGAAGAATTTTGCGCAAACAGTAATGGGAGTGCAGTGACCCCGTGTAGTGTTTGGTCTTTTAGTACCAGATTGTCCAATGCAACCAGAGGTCGCGGAGTCGGTACGTCAAATGCGCTGCCAAGATCAGGCAGCCGGTGGTGGAGTTACTGAATATGGGAGCAACTCAACGAATAATTCTAACTTTGCACGCAACAATGGTCTCTATCAGTGCAATTCGCAAATTATTTTTATGAATTACTATGCCCAAGAATGAAATTCTTTAAAAAAGTTGATAAACTGATTTTAAACTTCACACAACTAGCATGGTTTGAATGTGCCACAAATGAACAGGCGCCTGATCTCAACCGTGGCTGGCCAACGTTTACAGCGTGCTTAATTGGCCATGTCGCAATCGAAACTAGTTATTTCGATAGTGGGACTTTTTCCAATTTGGGATTGCTCCGAATTGCGGTAATGTATAGTTAACCCCGGAAGCCTTTAGAGAGAAATGATGGACTTTTTAGGTTATTCCCTATGGAACGAATCTGAAAGTAACTGGCGTAACTCGGCGTTTTGTTTAAATGGATAACCGCCTGATACGAAGGGGGCCAACTATTGGTTTTGTCAAAAAAGAAACTGCGATTACCTGCGTGCTCTGTTGGAAAAATACAGTATAAAGCGCGGAGAATGTGGTTCTCATTTCTATACTTCAAGAATAATGAATATTATTGCAAAGGTAAACAAAAATATGTCCAAATCGGGGCGGCCTACAGCCTTAGCTCAGTCATTGCTTCCCAGATTTTCGAGCCATCGGAAAATACGGCCGTACCAGTTATTTCAACCCTGTAGAATTTGCGTTCCGAAAAGTGCTATTGTTATGTCTATCCGCGGGCAGGTTAAAATGATCGTCACCGAAATCAGGGTGGTACATAGGCCTACCTCTTCATCCTTGCAAGCGTTCCTTTCAGCCCAATCTTGCCCCGTGAAGTCCGGAGATTGCCATTACAACTGTGCCCACTGACGCATCACTTGGACTGAGTATGTTCTAGGTTCACAGCTCCATCTCGCATTATTAAAATGCAGTTGTTCTGGCCAACTGCAACACATACGCTTGCATGTGTTAATGTTTTCCTCGGCCTATACGTAACACTAAAACTATTCGATGTGTGCATCGAAAACCGCTTTAAAGACCGAAACATAATTCCGTTGTACTCTTGTCACGCACTCCTACGAGGTGATCCTAGAACAGATGACTGATACACACTAGGAACACACACGTTTTGATCACGGGTAGAACTGACAGTTGCCCCTCGGAAAGATAACGGAACCAGAATGCCCAGAAGGCGTGTTCGATGACTTATTACGATTCTCTGTATACCCGCTTGGGGCAGAAGTAAGCTTCATCAATCGAGACCAGGAGAATAAGTCGTGGGAAAATGCAATCTTCGACCTAGTTTTGTACACGTTTTAGGTTGGGTTAAGAATTGCAGTGACATCTTAGGCGAATGTACAATGAATTACTTGGGTTTATCTGAAGCATGGGTGTTTTACTTACCCCCAGATGACTAGTTGGATTGACATAGAAATGAACATTTTAACGTTATTATTGTGAAATTAATGAAATTTGTCGTAAAGACAAGTGTTTCTAACGGTGCGAACGATATAGCTCCATTGACTCGAACCTGCTATGCTAGGTCAGTTCTAAAAAATATAAACGGACGATAATCCTCCTCTATTTTAGCCATCCGTTTTTCTATGAAACCCACACTAAGGATTAAGTTGGTCCCAAAATTTATGCTGGTTTGCGTAATCATGGTTAAAAAGAGTCCCTTCTCATGGTTTCATACGAAAGTTGTCTACCAGCTGTCTTGATATTCTCTCCAATTTTCGATCGATTCGGACCGGCTTAGACGGATCGACCAAATAGGCTTGGAGAACATCTACCGCCCCCGAACTGAGACGCAAATCCAGGACGAACGATTTTGATCCGAACGCCTTAGTCATTACGCTCTCGGGCAGGCTCTCAGCGGTTTGCTGAATTTCACCACATGAGGTTGCACCTATCCTTCACTGATTTTTACGGCCACGGGCCGCCGGCTCACAGCAATCGAACCCTAATACAAAGCCTTCGTCGTACTTAGGCTATCGTACTTACCCCAACTGTCCCGTTCATTTGGTTCGTTCCAAGCCCGTTAGGCGGATCGTCACGTCAACTCTGGCTAAACCTTTACAGATTGGTTGAAAATCGGGAAGAATATCACTGTGATTGGTAGACAGCTTACCCACGGAATTACAGGGAAGCTCATTCTCTGACTCGGAACGTATTTACAAATATTCAGCGGGCGTGTTCCCGTAGCCGAGCTAGTTTACCCACGCGTATTAGACCTTGATTGTCGTCTCTTCTTGCACCTCGCTTCTTAACGCCCAGTCGATTGAAGTGTTCCTTAGAATCTCAGTAAACTAGGATACATACACAACCAAAGCGAATCCACGCAAAACCGCAAACGTATTCAAAACAAATTTAAACTAATTTTAACGTAAGTGCATGCCATTATGTAAAACTACAACCCTCAACAGTTATCCGTTGCATGTCAAACGCCGAAATTGGAGTAACCCTGTAGCATATGCCGGGGCATCCATCTTCGAAGGTGCTGTGTGATTGGCACGAAAACAACTTGACACGAAGCCCAGCAAGCGTATCGGTCATCATCCACACTTACACAACTAAACCAACATGAATGCCTACAAGATACACGCTACACAGCTTCTCCCAACGAGAGGGCACTGTCCATAGCGAATCGTACTTTTTTAATACGTGCACGGATAATCAGGCTCTTCGAAACCGTTTCAACATCCAATACTTTGGTCCACAACCACAGACAAATAGACTCAAAGGCCTCCCGTAATTTTGCATAGTCATAGGCCAATATAGAATCCCGCAGCCTGAGCAACAATACCCAGGTCTCTCATTCTTAATATTTGAGATCAATTTTCAGAGCCGACAGAATGTTATGTACACTGGAGCAGCGATCTTCGAAGGGGTTACTTGATCGATCTGAAATGTACGACGGCAGAAAAGCTGGCATTATCCAAGAACTAGTATAAGCTTATTAGACGATGCCGAGTTAATGCCGAAGCAATAGAACAAACTGAGTAAATAGGCAGTGACCATTGGGTGAGGAAATAACACTAAATTCATCTATTTTCCTAGACAATAAATGCACATCTCGGAGTCTGTCGAAATCTTCGCAACCTTACCTCGTAATTCGACGCTTCAATTCGACGTGCGATGGAACTCCTTTAAATCAACTCAGAATCGTAGTTTTCAAAGAAACTGGTGAACTGCACTTAGCCGGGATCTGCTGAACACATTTGCACCTCTGGATTAGTAGCGCGGTGACATGTTCTGAAGTCTCTGTTTGTGCGTGAACATCATGGTGTTTCTTCGTTCCGAATTAACTTCACGGAAGATTGCTAAGAATCTTGTTTTGGTGTTTTATGTTCGTTGCACACGTTTCTATGTTCAATGCACATCATGTATTATTGAGCATGCCATACTAGACTGGTTCCAATGGAATCAGGTAGAACACCATTAACTTTATAGTGTTTTGGTGGTGCTTAGGATTAGGCAAATTTGGCGTGACGATGGACTCGATTGGACTGAAGTGCGTCATGTGAGTAGAGCGGGTGGTAAAATCATACTTACGACGATGTTCACACGTTGGATGAGCCACCGGATATATGAAGCTGGATGAATCACATCGAAATACTCAAAGTCGGGTAAAACGCTGCCCATTGCATCAAGCTGGGTGGGTAGTAATGGGCATGCTCTCACTCAGAATTCCCTTATGTCCCAAACGATTCGTCATGCAGTGTCAACGTCCAACTTGCGATTGAAAATTATGGAAGCCCCCCGTACAGCTGTTTCGTCCTAGCCGTAATGATTCCTCTGGTAACATACCAACTGGTGTGTTGTCAAATGCCGTCGCAAATGATTCTCCATTTCGTAGCTCACATCTTCTCAAGCCTCGTCAGCCTCTGAATCTCGGCGCGTGTAACGGGCGTAATCCCAAGCATACCGATCAACAGGCATGTTTTAGCACTCACAGTGGACTCAACGGCCGTTGATGTCTACATTGATGTGAAACGCAAATCCAGGCTTCGAACACTGTAATTCAACTAGGTGCGCCTATTATCTTATCAAAGTGTTTCCTGCCCTCAATCAGGAGACAAAGCAGCTTGAGCTGCGGGCCAACGTAGTGTGAAAATAGTCTTGAGTGGCAGGGATGAAATGGCCCTTTCCAACTGGATCCCGTTTAGTAGTTATTTATGCATTGTAACGTTCCCGGGGTTAAGTAACGTACAATAGAATAGCCGTATTTAGCGCAGCTTATTTGTCATCCTGGCATATGCCCTAAAACACGGTAGTATAACCGGTCCACGTATGCAAAATCGGTCCTTCCGCTAGTTTTAATATTTTCACTGCGGCTCACTGCCGACCGACGCAAACTTCAAATGTGGTTGCCCACCTAAAGTGTGCATCATCCAGATGTTCGAATTAGCTATGATCAGGAACTAGTCATTGACCTAAGAACTCCAAAGAACAGCAGTGTTGATGAGCGTTGGGATCAAATCAAGCAGGTGATGTATTTGACAGCAAGCTTCGTCTACAGTCCTAGGTCCAATTTCCATCAATAACGCTGGATCTCTGAATAATTGCTGGATCTAATAGAGAAAATACTCCAGCTGTCCAATTTTCAAGAGGTAAATAAGATGCGAGGAAATCTTCAAAACCAAAAACAGGCTAACCCCCAACCGGATTGGAAGTACAGCCGAGAATTTGACTACTGAAGCAGAGGAATTCGCGCGGTCTAGACGACCTTGCTTCAATTCCTTTTTGAAACTGGCTAGAAGTGGCACGATAAGACCGCTTACCTCCTTGCTCCGTGACATTTGGAACGAGGAGCATATTTCGTTATAGTGGAGTGAGAACACGCGTATTCAGAACGGAACACACAGTGGTTTTAATAATTTCCGTGAAATCAGTTTCCAGGGTTGTGGCTTCGATGCTACCGGCACCGGTTTGTCAAATTAACGTTTGTGAACAATAAGCCTGACTTCGCTCACATCGAGGTTCCGTTGTTCAGATTTTTAGCTTTTGCTAATTTCCATGTACTACACGTATCGCTACTCGGCAATTGTGGTTTTTCTTAACTTGGAAAGGGTATTCGATTCAATCGACCAAACAATGTTGCTCAATGTTATTCACCTGAAATATATGCTAGGGAAGTTTGTGAATCTGCTGAGACCATTACAATCTCATATTTTTGATTGCGTAAAGGTTTGCTTTTAACCGTCGAATTCATTTGAAATGGCTAACGACGTTGGACTAGGAGGGCGCTTTAGAAGGATTGAACTGGTAACGGTCCAGAGTTCTGTGAATGAGGTTACACGCTTGTTGGAACGTACAGAACATGTTCAATGTGAATCAGAGAAGCTTGCAAAAGCTGTATTTCCACTTATCATGTGGGCTGCCTCTTCAAAGTGTAAAGTGCTGTTACAACAGAGTTCATCAGATGACACGGAGCGGTAGATTGAGATACGCACAGCGAAATCTGGTGAACTAGTCGTCTCATGTTGTCGCGATTTTGGTACAAAAGGTCCCTCAGCCAGTTTTCTGGAAACATTTGAGGATGTGGCATTGAACTGGGAACAGTGGCCATTATGTTGTCACCTTCTGATGAGTGAGGTCAAGTGCAAAAATGAGTTTGTACAATTAGATTGTACACTGTTGGTTCGGTACTGCGGTTTTCCTTTACCGCTCTGTAGGTCCACTCTCTGTCCATACCGTACATTCATGGTGAAAGAGACAACTGTCAGTGGGGGTTCGCTTTGCTATTTACCGGTGAACGATGATGATGTTAGTAAGTAAAGATCTTCCAAATCAAGTATCAGTACTTGCGGAGTGTCGGTCTTGAGTAATCGCAGTATCAGCGTATAAAGGTCAAAAGAAGTTGCTTTGATGTACCAGCTTTGAATGTCTTCGTCGTGTGAATGCTTGTAGCACAAAAGCAAATTTCGCGGTTTGCTACATATCTTGAGAAAAATCTTGAATAGTTACTATTCGGACGGCAGAGGCTGGGAAGTTGAATTAGAAGCACAAGTGAACTTGAAAATCACAGTAGCAAAACTCTGTTTGCAGTGAAGCGTCAATTGGCAACGTTTTACCACCTTTTGACACTCCTCCGTGATTCATTTGGCTTCACATATGCGATGATTCATCCATTGTGTGAAGCACTTCAATGTGTCACGTGTACATGATTTTCCTATCTCTCCCGCTCATAAAATGCAAAGCAAAATGTCGAATTGGACATTACCGACTGAATGAACAACTACGGTTTCCCCGTGTTCCAATTTCCAAGTGTTTTCTGTTGGATAAGTAGCTCGTCTGACCATTTTCACGGCTGGGGTGTTCTCACGCCTTGGTAGCAGCTCACTGGCGCAACGATCCATTAGGCGACGTGACTCATTTGGCCATGTCTTTTCACGGACACGAAATTACGCAAAGATAGTCGTACAAGTGCTCATGCTTCCCTGTGGAATATGGGCAGAGTGGCAGTAAACCCCACTCCGATTGTCCGATATGAGCAGTGTACGTGAGGTACGGACTCAGACTTCTCTGTGGTCTAATTAGTCGGGGATTTTCACAACAAAATTTGTTTACCTCAACTCCTCAGCGACTCAGCAAAACGTTTGTTGGACGATTGGGTAACGCAAAAAGCTTTCAGGATGCAATGTGCGATTTTTGTTTGCAATGCGAATTCACAATTTACCTACTACCGTGTAGAGCGCAACAATGAAGTCTATCAAACAATTTAATTTTGATTTTGATACTGGTTTAAATGACACTCACTGTCCATACCTCATGTCTTATCGATTATGCGGTTGCGTCTCTTTATCTTATCAGTCAAAAATACTTCTGGAATTCTTGTTACTTATCCGACATGCGTAACATATATATATATATATATATATATATATATATATATATATATATATATATATATATTTATATATATGGCTACCTAAGTGTCGAATTCGTCTACCTGTGAAGGGAACAAGTCAAGTCAACGCTTTCGTAGACCAGTTTGCGGGCAATTTTCTGGCTTGAGAAACCTACTTAGATCATTTGGCGTGTCCAAATTATTATCGGAGCAAATAAGCCAAAAGAGGTCAACAAATCGATGTTGCACTAGAGCTGAGAATGACACTGTAAAGTAAAAATAGCGCCAGTAATGCTTCCCTCTCTAGAGCATTTGATTCCATCGGGTTTTGTTACTTATACTCGGATGTAGCTGTCACATTTCTTGTTATACGATCTGGGCAAACTGCTCTCAGCATCGTATTGGGAATGTTGGGGGTTCGGTCGAATGGATCGATATTGTCAAGTATCTGAACTCGGACAATTGTTGCAATTGCACACCGCTGTTGAGATTTCATATTCTGCGTAGGCAGTTCATTTCACGACAGGTTCACTTGTGTAGTTTCCAGTGAATGATGGTTTGAACTTGGGAAGATAGCAATGTCGTTGCTGCTCAGCAATGATAATTTTAAGGAGAAAAGCCTATCTAATCGGCTACCAGCATACGGAAAGTGAGAAAATCACTGTCTTTCATTGTTGAAATACTGAAAGTTGGCAGACATTTGAGAATATAAATCGGACGTTGCGAGTATGGTGGGTGGGTCACAAGAACAAGCCAACAGAAAAAAGTAAATTATTTTTAAATGCACCCCAGTGTAATCACTGATTTCCCAAGACGGAATTCGGATCTTCATCGGACGCGATTTAACACAAGGAAGCCGATACGATAAGATCTCTTCCATGGTCGTCCACACTTTTGGATTCAAATCAGATAGAACTATATAAAATTATCTAAAAATTTAAGACCTTCGGAGTTTGAAAAATGCCTTGACGAAAGCAAAGGTCGGAATACCAGTGGTATTTATCGATTGACTGATAAACAACTTATCAAGAAAAGTCGGAGCTGTTTTTACTATCTGTGAGGGAAATACGATGATAATTATCTTATCATAACACATGATTATCAGTGCTTCTTATCGCCAGGATTCTGGTGGTGATAATGCGAATAAGTACGATCACAGTTAATACAGAAATCAAGCGCTCTAGAGAGGGGAATTTCTCGGCTCTGTATGGAGTGGTCAGACGTTCCTGTTGGAGCTCGTTTATATGGGATGGCTTACTAAAATTGCATTGAGCTAAGCATCGTTTGTTTAGTAAACTTCGCAAGATTAAGGAAACTAAGAGGTGATAAGAGTTAATTATTAAATCACTTGTTATCACCTAACCTGGCGCACGAATAATGCACAATATAACCAACCAATTAACTTAATAAAACAACTGTAGATTATCTAGAATCGTGCTCATGGGGATCAGGTTTGGTGTAGACATTTATAACTCGAACGTGTCAAAATGCCCTGACTTAACGTGGTTTACTATGAATGGAGTAACAGTTGTCTTTTGAACTGTTGAAGTAAGACATGAGACGGAAACCTTTACATCGCCTTCAAAAACGTTTTCACATCATTCATAGGCTCCTCAAGTGAGATCAGTGGCCGCCCCCTAAAACATTGTATCCCGAGAGATGAATTTCGTTTTCCTCGATATCAGCACACAACGAGTTTTCTTAGTGGAGTGTGTAGCCACAGCATGTTGAGCTTCATTGTTGGGAACCAATCAAGTGAAATCGTAAATCCTTCTCGTTTTCGACACATGTCATTCATGGCATGGTTATTCTGTGCGTGGAATTATGCCACTGAACAACTTTGCAGTCAGTTGAATGTATTTTGGGTTGTCTGTGAAAGCTCAAAAACGAGCGTTTGACTCGATTTATTGTCGAACGACCAAACTATGAAATGCACTGGACTGCGTAATAAACGGTAAGGGGCTAAAACTGCTTGAATAGGGAAAGATTTACCATTTAGTATGACTCTGTAAGACATTTGTGGTGACAAGATACAATCGGAACAGCACAGTCAATTTTAAAGATCTTACCAATTGGTTATTTACCCTCGCTGGAAAGATATTCCGCTGCGTGGACCATTCCGAGTCACATATGTGCCTTATAGCATTCTAACCTAAAGTTAATACTTGTCTGGCTTTTGTACTTTCAGGCTTGTGGAAGGATGCAATATCAAAAGAGATCCCGGGGCTTACAGGAGCCTAGTTCACCAGTAACCGAAACTGTGCAACAATGCTGACTTCTTGTAAATATTGATTATAAGTAGGGCTACTGAAGTATAAGGAGTCAGTTCCGGAGTTAACATTACATTCTAGGAAATCATTACTCAAAGAAGGGGCACCAGGGTCGTCGAGGATTTTTCTGTAAACGTTTCACCAGGTACATCGCCCATCTCCCTGATCACTTTAATAAACTGTTTAAAACGAGGATGAGTATTTGGAAGAAAACTTCAGTGTTCCTACTCACTACTTCGAAGGAGATTACAGCAGAAGTAGCGTAAACGCCATTCTCCATGCTACCGAGAAACCAAGTTGTATTTAGCGGAAGCTACTAGCAAGTGGAGAATTTCATACAGCGATGCAGTGAATTCACAATCTATTCATAATTGTGGAAGTTTACAAGTACCGATATGCAGACTCTCCGAATTGTGATGCACGGAAAACGGAGGTGATCACCCCTTGACAGGGGAGGCGTAAGAGTTCCTAGTAAGTGGCTAGGTGCCACTCCTCATGTCGGTCACATTTAGACTACTTTCATTTAAGCCTTTTGCTGATGACCATATTACTGGTAAAGTGGGGATTTGTTGACTTAAAAAAGCCGGTCACATAAACCACAATAATCAAGCTGCTGATTCCAAATCACTAAGAAACCAGCTTTTTATAGGGCACAAAGCAATTACTTCACTTGATTGGGCTCTCATGTCTAATTGCCCTCTATTTCCTAGGAAATTCACTCGATCAGCAACATTTTGCGGCGCCGCTGCTCACCCACTTTTGCTATCGGATTCTAACAGTTTCTCTTAGCACTCCGTAACTTGTCACTTTTATCGCCTTACCAGCATTGTGAAATCATAATCTAAACCAGAATTTTATCTTTTCATCTGTTCATGTTTTCGCCTGGAGAAACGTAACATTTCCTTCAGAAATGAGTTCAACATAAAAGTAGTGGTTCGAACAAACAAACGCCGAAAATTACTGAAAAATTTACCCGTAATATACGATCGGTTTTCCAGGGCTCAGTGACGCAAAGACCAAATAGTGTTCCGTAAGTGGATGACAGGGACGATAGGAAACGAAATGCAAATGCGTTGAGATCAGCGAGTAATGATCAGATCTCATTCTGTGCAAGGTTTGAATGACACCGGATTACACGCAGAGATATATAGCCCACAGTTTCATATATCGCTTGCTAGGAGGTATGGGGAAAACGTAACTGGTTTTCGACAGTACAAAATAGAAAATTAAAATCGTCCAGACCGCCAATAAACTATGTTATTTGCAAAACTCTATGAACAAACCCAGTGCCAGCGGAATTATGTCGAAGAATATGATTGACCGTCGTATAGATGGTTCTTCTGTGACCGTTAGGCTGATGGACTACCAGGGAAAATGTTAAAAACGACATGGAGGTTTCCACGTGTTGTCACTGATGTGCTCAAACCTCCGTGGCTGAAAACGCAATCTTCCTAAGTCGCTTTATACAATTAAAAATTTGACGTGTTCGCTTTGAGCTTTCTTTGAAATCAGCTTTAAATTATTTGACTAAACATCCTCAAGCTACAAGTGTCCTGTCAATATTAAAGTGATTACAGAGATAAGCAAATCAGAAACTACTAATGATCAATTAAAAATCTGAAGAGACTGTAGACTAGTTCAGATTCAATGGGCAAATGATAAATGTGATACATATTTATGACTCAATCACGAAACCCATCATTCGGCGATACAACCTGGTCGTCTGTATGTCCAAAGAAAAAGCCGGTGACCTCGCTGTAGTACCAGAAACGATACAAAAATGTGTGGTTTTCGGTTATATTCACACTTTTGTCTTTACATCTTTTAACCCCTGATAATAAGTCGCCTGGCGATTAAACTTAAGTAGCAGTTGCGTCTACCTAGTTTTCCTTCAGTTTTCACTCGTGTCGTGCTATTTTCTGTCTGGGACACTTCGGTTTTTGGTCAAATTCACAACCAGAGATTAGATATTAGGTTTGTCGCTGAAACAATTAATTAATGAGTTCACTACTGTCTTTTGGCGACAAGGTTGAAGCATGCGTGAAGTGAGAGAGGCATGTCGCATATCCGCTCGAGTTCTTTACGCGGCGAGGCTGGGTTGAGGGTAGAAATCGGCGCAACCGTGATTCCGAAACTTGGGTGGTACAAAATTACATAAGGTCTTAATAGATTCACACTTTCGGTCACTATCATTTCGACACTAATTCTTTTTATTTTTACTCGGTTATTCAAGCGGAAAGCGGTTACTTGTCTCCTCGAGTTCCGCGCGGACAGCCAACCGTGACACAGCCACCAATTATCTCTGCTGAAGCCCCGGCTGCACCCATCAAGTCTACCACACCGTTGCCCCTAATCCCACAAGCCCCATCACCGGCCACCTTGCCCAGACCGAGTACCGCACCAAACAAAATGATCGCATTAAATCACCCCGTACCGGCAACCTCATGCATCTCGGCCAAAGTCACTTTGCAGTCTTTGGGACTGGCACTGAATGATCGCGTCTGTATTGGACCGGGTAATACTGGTGGTACTCCGAGAACCACATCAAATAAACCACATGCACGAGAACCCTGTCCGGTAGCGATGAATGGTCGCATTGGCCATCTGAGGTATTGTGGTCCGGTTGCTTTTGCCTCAGGTGTTTGGGTTGGAGTTGAACTGGACGAGCCGTTAGGACGAAACAACGGAACCGTAGCTGGGGTAAGTAAATACTTTTGTGTGCCTGTTGCTCTTCTGGTTCTAGCTGGGATTTCAGTGCACCTCGGATGCCTACAGCAATAGTGATGCCATTGAAAATTTCCGAAATCGCATTGTTTTGGGTTTCATTTCTCTTAGTTCTTTGCTTTTGGTTTAAAACATGAGTGAGTATTGCCGCATTCGTCGTTTCTCTGTGCTAGTAATGACAATCATTTCAGCTTTGTGCTATTCGAAGAGTGATATTTTGTCCGTTAGGGCCCAGTCACATGGATGGGATATGGATTGATACGCTGATGATGTGCTGCCTGCCCTGAAGCAAAGACTGGCCAAAACTTGTCGGATCATGTGAAAATCGCCCCTCAGAAATGGAGATTAGAACTAGAATTAAAATCAGCAGATTAACAGACTGCAGGTGATGATGCTAGTTATCATGTCGACATCAAGATAATGACTTTAACAAAGGTCGGTCGGAGCCAGCGGCTGTTGAGCTATTTCGAGTCGCTTGTTTGCGCGCGATTTGTCTGCGGCCACGCGCTGATTTATGTCAGCAGTTAGGTTTACACTGGCAAATTAGGGTTGTTGTAAGTAGAAATGTTTATTCTCTGTATGTGGGGGAAGAGGGGGGGGGTGCCGGACGTAAGGGTGTGGATGAGCAGCTGAAGATTATGGCGAGCAAGTTGTATCACCATACCCCCCGTCGTCCCCCTACTTACACAATGAGCAAGCCACCAAAATTTTAAAACCTGGATTTTTTGGATAAATTGGTCCACCATGGTTTTCGTTTTCGGAATATCTGGTCCCTTGTTCGCCACACGTCAAATATGTTTAAAATGAACTTAAGGAGACGAGTTACTGTCTTCCAGGCTCCACGATAAGCGGTTTTGGGGGCACCCATGTGGTTTTGAACTCTTGATCGGGATAAAATGGAAAGTATAAACAAGAATATCGAGCACATAATCGCAGGAGATTATAAACTGCTTACCTCCCTCTGTTTACTTGAGAAACTTGTAGTTCACTGTCGTCGGAATCTGTCAAAATAATTCCCTTCATTTTGTATTTAAAAAAAACGTTTGCTGTTTTTTTGGTTGCTGTCTACCAATAAGAAATCAGTTTGAAAAAGCCGATAACGGGCATGAAAGCGTTAGACGAGGGCAACTATTTGTGCCAATAATAATAGCTTTAATGGTATCGATCAGTTCGAGCACACGTTAAAATACGAGTTGACTATTGCTCACGACATCTGTTCATACCTCTCAATAGTCTCAAACAGTGATAGGGTCGGCTTTCTGAGTCCACTATGGAGATTACACATATCTTACATGGTAGGTTGTTATATTCTATGTGATTTCACAAAACCGTGAGTAACCTGGTGGTACAAGGACAAGCCATCAGATGTACGTACACGGAAATGAGGAAAGTACCAATGGTGTGAGGGCAATCACTACTCAGACTCAAATGCATCTCGTACTCAGTCACTGATCTTGTGATTTGTCATTAAAACAGCCGCCTGAGAATAACTGGATCCGTACGTGTTTGTGTGTGTGTGCCCATGTGATGTTGAATCAACGGTATATCGTTAGCAAGAGTCACACGATATCAAACGAGCATGCCAGGAATTTCCGTACCTTCTCACCCGTATTCTATTCACGATTAGCCTTAGAGAACCTAGCGCCCCATCACCAACCGCCAAATGCAGTTTTCCCAAGCCGGACTAACTTGCTTGTATAGTTCGACAGTGTCTCATATAAGTTGTGGAAATGCGAAATATTTCTTCGTTTTTTTAAGTCAACAGAAAAACGGAAATGATTCTCTAATCATGACTTCTATAAGAAATCTTACGGGAAAACATTTTTGTCAAATCTCCGTTCTTCGTCTCACTAAACGATGTTTTTGAACAAAATATTGTACTTGCGTTTATTTGGTGATTTGAATGCTCCTCCGGTGTCATGTCCCACTTTTCCGCATCCTACAAGCAGGAGAAACGACCAGTTAGAAGTAGACGGAATCCGTCAGTTAAGGCTTAGTGGAACACAACTGCATGATTTCATGATTTACGAGCACATTGTATGTCAGTTTTCTTACTTCTCGGATTAAGTGCTACCGAACGTAAAGTGATTTTGAGTATTGCTTTCTGGTTATCCCACGTTTTCAACAGAAGCTGTTTCTGTGCATAGTATTGTGTTCGATTCACCCAGTCATTTGCGGATGCACAGACATGTATGCGTAGTGAACACGTACCTGATCATAAGGGTATTTGCGACAAAGGCACACAGATGTTGGACTAATAACGGTCATACATTTGGTCCATTCTTTTGACTTTAAATTGTTGACCTATGCTCTAGCTTTTGTTTGACATGACTGACTGGCTACGGGCGAATTCACTTGTTCTGTGTCTCAAACACATTAGCCTGCTTACTTCATCCTGCACATCATATTGCTTGCTGTTTGGTCAACTGGTAGTCTAATATTCTTTGGAAAGTAGTAAACCTCGAAAGGACGGAGATATTACCGTGCCCGGGGATTACTTTTCTAAAATAGTATATAACTGTTCACTTGCCATGCTTGGATCACATAAGGTAATTTGGGTTAGCCTAGGCATACAGAGTTACTTCCCAGCGTCATGCAATCAGTCACATTCGATTGACATATAGTTATTTCAAATAATGCTTCAACTCCAACATCTACAGACTAATTAGTAGTCGACGTCAGCCTATAATCGTACATACCTGTCCTATTGAGATCTGACGCGATTACCCAACAATGCTAATCTCGAAATCAGGCCCTCACTTGCAGCTGATAGTAAGGTAAACCTTTGAAACCACGATCCGTCTTATCAACTCTGCTGGTTCCAAGAAGAAGATTTTTTCCCCTCTGCTTTGGTTTAGTAGTATCAAAAGGTTTCCCAAGGATGGTCGGTGATCAAAACCCCCACCTTGCACGGAACTCGTTGGTTCACCCGTTTTTGTGACCTCCATTTCCGACTAGCATAGCGCGTTTTTTCCACTGCAATTCAACTGGTTGAAATGGTCCCGTTGGGGTTAAACCACTGTCAGTCACCGTTTGGATATTTCGGCTTCGTTCAGCTAGTCGGCCACCGTAAACTAATTGACTGACTGCGTCAGTTTCGTTTGATTGAATACATGCCAACAACTAGTTGGTCTTTTGAGCCACTGCCATGTCGGTCGCAATCTTGATGCTTTCTGCTTGGGATTCCGGCTGCGTAGTGTGACTTGAGATCGCCGCTCTTTCCACGGAGTCCTTCAAGAAATAGGATTTTCCTCGCCGTTGGTGCTTTTTGACTGCATAGTCGTCCAGTGCATTGAAAACTACTTCACGGTCATGCATTTTTGTCCCTCCAGACTCTAAACGAGCATTTTCCCTAGCATCAAAGGGAAATATGTGACCGCTTAAAAAACAGATGATTCTAATATTAGGTTACTTCGAATTGCAAAGAAGTCTTAATATTTAGAACACGTGTTTTAAACGAATGGTCTTTCGGTGATTTCACCGTGGATTCACTGCAGTGAAGGTTTTGTGAAAGTGGAATCGCAGGCGGTTTTAAAATCAAGTGGATGACTGAACCTCACTACGGTAATCGTTAGCTTGCGTCATCGTTAAGCCAATGCGTAATATGTCGGTGCCGATCAGATTTTTATGGCCTGATTTTTTTCCGCTCGGAGATAATCATCACTCAAAGCGTTCCGAATTTTTTTTGACCAAAACTAGGTGTTAATCACGAACGTTGCGGCAACGTGGGCCGTGGTGCAATATGTTCCAGTCTTTGAAAACCCCAACCAGCGTTGCGTCGCAAACTGTGTCCTGGTAACGTCAAATATCGCCGTCAGTTATCATGGAACGAATGAAACGACTAGACGCATGTCTAAGATCTGGGCTGAGTTTGATGTGTCATTGTTTAAATTCAAGAACGAGAGTGTCAGGTGTCGTTTCGGCTCTGATCGGTGCGATCCTGCATAGTCTTTCCATTTGAACCGGTAGACAAGATAATTTAACCGAAATGTCGCGTCCGTTTTTGATTTGGCGCAAGAATGTGCAGCATAAATTAATTATCACTGTCAGTTCAATTTTCGAGTCGACCAAATTCCATCAGCTACGCCGTCACAGTGGCTGTAATAGACATTTTTTAACTATTCATTTTATCTTTCCCAGTGCAAACGTAATTGTTCTATGGTTTAATTATGAACTTGATGAGAACATGCACGTCTCCACTCGTTGTTCTGAGTTTTGTCATTATGGCTGTGATTGTTGTTTCCTCTGGTATCGAAGATGTTAGTCATATCTCAGGTTGTTGATTTCCCTATGGTTCTTATCACGGGGTACAAGCTGAAGGTTGTTAAATTTACTAGCGTGGCATTGAAAAGATCTCGTTTGCATTCGATTTAGGGAATTCAACGACAAACCTTTTCGTTTATCTCCAAATTGTCAAGCTCCACCTTCAACGTTTGCCTAATTTCTTCTACCCTCAGCAGCATCCATTCTTCGAAGCTGTCAGGAATTCGGTGTCTTCGCAATGATCCAGTAGGAACTGCACTTCACTAGATTATATATATATATATATATATATATATACTCATTCACGTTTGATAACGAGTTCTAGTTTTGGATCGAAACGTCACGATAAACGTATTAACTCGGTGTACGCCTTCTCAACTCTCTCTCTCTCTCTCTCTCTCTCTATATATATATATATATATATATATATATATATATAATTTTGTAGTTGGTCTTTAACTACTATCTGTTCATCTCTCTGTTTTGGCTAGCTAATTCCGCGAGGTAGCAACCAAAGTCAGAGCTCATCGATGCAACGTAAATGGCTGCAAAAGCTAGCCGAACTGGTGTTGTGTTTGGCCCAGTTTGATGTCCGAGAAAATCTCTTGAATGTCTTGTATTCGCTGGCCCTTGTGAAATTTGCCCGGCTTAAGTGAATTTGTTTCCTGATCCTCGGGCACGGATGTTCATAAAGAACGATCGTGTTTTGCGGCAAGTTTGTGTCCTTGAGTCGATGTGACCATTTTTCTGCTAGTTTGGTGGATACCAGCCCGAGCCACGAAACACGCCTGTGTTCAGAATGGACGAAAAAATAAAAATTTCGCGCAACGGTGAAGGATACCATTGCAATTACATTCTCCGTTGCTTCCGTCTACGAGGCCGTTTGGTGCAGATGAGATTATAATTCATAAATTCTATTATTTTCCGCACAGTTTTGTTTTCAAGGGGATGGGAATTTCTGGATGAGAATTCAGATGACATCAGTTCGGAAAAGCATTCACTGCGCGTTTTATGTTAGCATGCGCGATATTTGAGCGCACATTTGGGTTTCTCATCTTTTTCGGTGTTGGGACCACGACCACCTAGAACCCGACCAAGTCTTGGGTGGTTTTGGTGGCGGTGATATGGTTCCTTAGCTGGTCCTATCGGCTTATCGTGGGATGGACCGGGCTTGTCTAACTGGCATGCCCAATTAGCCTCATTTAGCGATGTTACCATGGCAGACAATCTCTCTTTCGGGACATTGTTGACCTTCGCCCTGACGATCTAAGCGGAGGCAGACCGACTGAGCGGCAATGCGTGGGTTGGGCACGGTGACTAATGTTTTTACACAAGGAATGTTTGGGCGGGGCCCATTCACCCTGCAGTAGTGACTGTTCAATCGTCCAATTCCTACCACACCGGTGTGTACGGGTTAGGATTTCTAGCCCCGGACATTTGTAATAACCTCTTTAAAGAATCTTTTGTTATAATCCGAACAACGTGAAATTCAGTGTCTTTTCATTTTCATTCCTCTGATCAGGTTCACTATTTTTCGTGTGCTGCGAATCACGGTGTTTTCGCTCCAATCGGCCGAGTATATAAAGCTGTGTGCTGTGATGGCCCCAACTCCCAACAGTGGCTCCCAGTGCGTCAATCTGCCAGTAGTCGGGTCCGACCCGGTACACCACGGCAGCATACGCCACAGTCACCAGATCACGAGGCCGATGCAAATGATGGGGCCCGGGGTCCGATTCGTGTCTCGCGGTCCAGCTATTCACTAACCGGTTCGCTATCATCTGGTGATAACGAACACGGATCGCAACACTCAGGTGGGACCGGGTCAAGTGGCATTGTGGTGTCTCATCCACCAATCGACGTGTCACATGTTACAGCTAAAATTGATACGGGTAAGCGGTTTATGAATTAATAGTTTTACCCAATAATCGGCCTTTTTGTGTCATTCGTCTCTGTCTGTCTGTCTGTCTGTCTGTCTGTCTGTCTGTCTGTCTGTCTGTCTGTCTGTCTGTCTGTCTGTCTGTCTGTCTGTCTGTCTGTCTGTCTGTCTGTCTGTCTGTCTGTGCGCCGGATGAATTAGGAACTGTGGAGTTTTTCGCTGAGTGAAATGAATTATACTCTGATCTGTGTGTCCATATATTCGATCAAACTGGGTGAATTGACAAGCGGTGATTATACTTCACCTAATTGGTTGTCCATTCGATGAGTCGGTCGATTTGATTTGACCTTTCATTGTCGAAACTGATTTTTTGCGAAATGGATTAGATAAATCGTGGAAATGCGCAGTTCGTCTGGACAAACTCCTCAGGTCTCCATCGTGTCAATCCCTCTTGATAAGTCTGACTGTTCAACAGCTTTCAGCCAGGCGCAATGTGCATCGGATAAATAAAGTCGGAGATCGAATGTTTTCATGGAATAATTCACCATGTGATATCATCGCTCAACCCACCATTAAGAAACCATGGATGCGATGTACAGCTGTTTCATCCTTCTTAGGAATCACCAGTGACGGATAGGTGCAACATCAGGTGATGAAGTTCAACAAACCGTTCAGAGCCTACCCGATAGCGTAATGGCCGAGGCACTCGACTCAGAATCGTTCGTCCTGGGTTCGCATCTCAGTTCGGGCGCGGTGGATATGCACTGCTGATGATTCCTAACAAGGATGAAACATCTGTACCGCGCTTCCGTGGTTTCTTAATCGTGAGTTGAACGATAATATCACATGGTGAATTATTTAATGATAAATAGAGCAGTCAACTTGTTGTCCACTGATCAGTTGGTCCATCTTTGGGTCATAACTCATTAAGCTACTTGTGTGAAAAAAATAATCAGAATCTAGTTGACAGCCATTTTTCTTTCGGCATTTACATGGGCTTCTTTAGTCATCATTTTGTTATCTTTGCCTATTTTCCTGTTGTTTGTCATCGTGGCGCAGAATCTCATACGCAACGGCTCATTCTACCTCCGATACCTGGGGCCTACCTAGATGCATTAATACGGCCACAGACTGGACCTCGGCATTGGTCGACCTAATCGCCATCCGAAAACTAGTCGAAAATTGAGGTCAGCAGTGTACCATAAAGATAATTGTCCATTCATTCATTAAAACACGCATTGGTGAGTTCTCTTCGCGCTTCTCGCAAAGTGTAGACCTCAGGCGACCATCCAAACAAACTGGGTTTCTAAACTTGCTTAATTCCTGCTGCAAAAACTGATACCTGCGCTGCGAAGTTTTAACGCGTGAAAGATCAAAAGAAGAAAAATCAGCCGGCTTGCTACGTGGACAAGTTATTCGGTGAATAGAAGGGCACGTGAAGTGCGTTTTGTCACTTGACCTAATCAAGTGTCCACGAGTCACAATCAAACTGCTTTCATTCCACAACAATTTTTTCCATTCTTGATCCACCCCGGGTCTGATCGTTTAATTTTTATTTGCTTGTTGTTGTTTTTGTCTGCGCATTCCCCTCCCACCCGTCTGTTATGTGCGCTTCTGACTCTCTGCAAGTCTACCAGGATGGCTGGGTTGTAACTCAACCAAACTGCGCGATCGTTCACTGGATTTCTCGACATCCGAATAGTGATATATATATATATTTTTTCTGAACAACAGTCATAGCCATTTATTGTCAGCAATGACTGACTCCGGTTGCTATCGTTTACAATGGAGTGACATTTGCTATCAATGGCGTCTACCCACAGGGGCCTGATCTTAGCAGGTGTTCTGTTCTTTTCGGTGGTGTCACGATAGCATTCCACCTAATGCGTCTATTAACCATGGTTATCATGAGTAATCGTCTTACTAGCGGTACCCCTAGGCTTAGCATCCTTGAGTGAAGCAGGGAGACTATTTTCCAATTGAGTAATCGTAGATATCTTTTTGCTATTGCAGACAAAATACGAAACGAGCTTCCTGTTTGTCAACAGAGTTATGGCATGTTGATGAAAGACATCGGTCAAGTCGTGTATCTCAAATGAGGCGCATCAGGATGAAGAATCATCGTGTTACACGTTTGCGAATTCAGAATCCTTATACTTGTCTACCAAAAACTGAAGCGAATGGACCACTAAGCCATTACTATCCTGTTACACCAAACAATCCACGTTCGATTTCACTTCCCCCCATATTGAAGGACAACGAACAAACGGCGATCCCATTCCACGTTTGTTAGGACTGTACAGGATTAAGATGATGAGAAGATAATACTTCATGATCTAAAACGTCGATGTGCAGTTAAGAGAAACTGGGGAATAGCTCTGACGTTGGTTGTTGACTACATAAGATATGGATTTTCAGTGTCCTCTTTAGTGTGGAAAGTGTCGAGCCAACCAGATCTTTACCCTTTGTAAATGTGATCGTTCTTCTGAGGAATATTTATCGAACTGCATAGATCGGCGTATGAGTTGGTGACACCCTACAGAGCTCAATATGAGAAATTACGTTTGTCAGGATCGTCCTCCATACTCCATTTGCTTTGAATTATAGCAAAAATAATTCCGAACAAAGCTAATTATTCCTGCCATTATGGCGGCCTCCATCTTTGTTCAACCGGAAAACCGATTTGTTCATGGTTCACAGACGGTATTGTACCGTTGAAGGAGATCATAATTTCATTCTCTTCAATTATTTTTCCTTGAAGTTTTTCCAATAATTGGAGGACATTATTGTTCGAATGCTCATGTCTTATACCGGGTCGTTTCAATCGCTTCTATAAGCTTTTGGTCTGATGGTTTGTTGATTTTCCGGACAGTGCGACTACGGGTCTCGGGCGTGTTCGTTCTTTGGATTTTTGGTGGTCTAACCATTGGCTTCCATTCTGCAGTGTTCGTCTTTGCTGATCTGATGTAGTTCTTAAAATCGTTTTAGTGCTGCGTTGATTTTCATCAATAGTCTTTGCGCCGGATCGTCGTCGTCTATTTCCTGATAAGTTGACGTATCTTGTAGCAATGTTTTTGCTTTATCTACACATTCTGTTGAACCTGAGCTACGACAAATTACATCATTCTCTAGCTTGCTATCAAATTTCTGGCGTCCAACGAGCAACTCACAAGCGAGAACAATCTCGAAACCAGAAG
>LUCM01010789.1:0-60374 GCA_008360955.1 Fasciolopsis buskii | reverse complement strand
ATTTTCAAGAGGAACGAGTTCAACAGACAAGCCACACAGCATTCGCGCCACTGACTTCCGTTCTGAGCCATATCTGTGAGCGTCTCTAACCAACAACAATCCTCATCGCTTGAATCCCAACCGCGAAGGCAGGAAGCACCGACCGAGACCAAAGCCGAAACTAACTTTCCCACACCTCTACGCTAATTCATAGCCTGACCACCACGTCGTTTCTTCCAGTCTTCCCCAGCACGTGCGAAAAGAGCACGAAAAGGTAGACGATGGGCAGATATACGCACTGCGTCTCCAAACCAGCAAAGGCGATGTAGAACGAGGACGACTGTCTGCACTCAACACATGACAGCACACCTCGTCATTGCTCATCCGATGTTCCCACCAGACTCGAGCAATGCTTCGAAGATCGATGGTCGAACACAGAATGTTGCCGGACATGCTCAACGCGGATGGCCCAGGTCTCGCAACCGTGAAGTAGAACACTACGATGTGTGACATTGTGCACCCTTCCCTTGAGGGAAAGCGGAATGTCATGACGACGCCATAAGTGTCGCAGTTTTGCAAAGGCTGCTCTGGCTCTCGCGATTCGTGCTGTGACCTCCTCCCCAATATCTCCGACGGGTACTTTGAACTAATTGACTGCCTCTAACCGACCACCACAAACGGTGAGTTCAGGCTCATGCTCCTGCCAGCCTTTAAAAAGTACCTTACATTTTGAAGGTGTAAAGTGCATACCGTATCGAGATACCTCAATCACCAAACGGTCCAACGCGTGTTGAATTGCCTGTGCATCGTCACTCAACAAAGCGATATCATCGGTATGCTCGAAGTGGAAACCTCTGTTCCGTGGGAGAAGTTCAACTCCACCACCAAAAGACTAGATGAAACGTTCTGTTGCACATCCTCTTTGACAAAATTGAAAAGAAATGGGGAAATAAGGCAGCCTTGCCGTACTTCACTAGAGACGACAAAAGAGTGGCAAAAGCTGGCCATCAACTCCAACCCAACCTGACGTATGACGATGCAACTCTTTGAGGACTCCATTTCTCAACAAACAGTGTATTAGTGCAGACCTACCAACAGAGTCAAAGGCTGCGCAAATGTCTAAGAACACGATGATCGTTGGCCTTTGGAAAATAAAACGGTTCTCTAACACCTGTCGGTAGGTGCATATTTGATCTATGCATCCACGACCAGCACGAAACCCACCCTGTTCCTCACCAATTCGCTTTTCACACGAAGAATGACGGACGAAGGCATCTTTAACGCTATCGGGATCAGCCTAATATCTATATGGTTAGCTCAGTCACTATGCAAGTCCTTTTTAAAGATGTGGACAACGGTAAACTTCCCCCAAGAGTTGGGAACTGTTGTATCGCCCTGATAGACTGATCAACACACAATACTGAAGCACAAAACGCGAGCAGTAGGCGTCACACAATAGCAAAAGAACACAATATCTTCAGCCTAGCAGGAAATTAACACGGACTGAGGTTGGAGACACAATGATTCGGATCTGAGCCTTCAAGTCCCGTATTCATACAACTTAATGAGACGGATCAAATGCTCCCTTGAGTGATCAGTCACACAGAATCAGAGCTTGGAATTCGAACGGCTATCCCAACTCGTTAGCGAGAGAAGGACGGACACAGAACATGGCCGCGCATTTATTGATGGCCCACCAATACAAGTCCGAAGTCATTTATGTCATTTATGTAGTTTTGCGGGATAGCGTTTGTCAATGGGTGAAGCAGCCAATCAGAGAGCGAGGTTGGATGAGTCGTTTTGCGACCTTACAGAAATTTTGAACCGTGCAATATGTAAAACAACGTCAGTTTTGGAATACCTCGAAAGCATACGTTCTGGTCGAAATATAACAGCAGAACTAAAATCTGCGACACCGAAACACTAGACTGGTCACCGTCTATGACGTGGGACTTCTCGGAGTACTAGACCTTCGAGAATAAAACTTGAAGTTATTTTATCAGTTCCATTCCTCCAGCCTTAAACAGGGCTGGGGAACAGCCATCGAAGCACGGCGCTCTATGACCTCCTAAGGTTAGAATTTCCCTGAGGATCTCCGCCTCAGCTGCTGGATCTGTTGCAACGGGCCACCGGAAGCTCTCCGGAACCGCTGTGGGATTAGATGACGCTGATGGTCAGCCAAATTGTGCTTGGAGGTGCTCCGCCCAGCGTACAAGATGTCGCTTCAGGTTTTGGATAGACGAACCGTCAACTTTACAGATAGTTCCGTCCACACCTAATGCATTCTTACTAGTTGTTTGGATGTGGCGAAACAAGTTGGAGGAATTTACCATGAAGACAGCCTGTTCTATCTCCAAAGCTCATCGAGACCACCAGATCTGGCGATGCTCACGCTAGCTTGCGTCGAGTTCACCTCTCGTTACGAGCCATGCTTCATTGTGCTTGCTGCCAACGGAAAGAGACTAGCGTGCCTCAAAGAGTATGGATTCAACACAAATCTAAGTTGTCACAACACGCCAGGTCAGGCCGCAGCTGCCTAAGCCGCCATAATGCAATCCATTCTTCATAAGCCATCAGTGCTCATTGATTTTACTAAGCTAGGGAAATTCTAGCTTTGTAGGCTGGGCCCTTCTGAAAAGTGACAGGTTTAATCAGGCCAGACAGCTTATCGCAGGCTAGTTTCTCCTGTGTTATTCGTTTGGAGGGCCCACCAAAGCACATGAACGACATGTTGCTGGTTTCTCGCATGATCGGAGTCCAGGAGAGTGCTCGAGTCCGACCAATAATCTCGTAAATAGTTCTGCTTTTGCCACCGAATTGTGATATGGCTATTCTGCGCCCATCGCCGGCTCAAAAAGAACAAATGCCAGGTGGCGCAATGGCGATTGGTGCGTTCAAAGATAGTACCAGAGAGGAACAATTGATGGTGTGAACGCCGGGCCAGCAACCGTTTTCCTGTTTTGTGAAGGACAGGAATCGAAACCAAAAGGACCTCCTAAATGCACCTCGCACGAGGATAGTGGATTTTCTCTAGCATTCATACCTCTTGCTAAATTTACAATGTCATGCCGCTGTGCTTTGGGTAAAAGGTCGTGCAGCTCTCGATAGAAAGTTTTCTAGTTTGGACCCGGGCCGCATTCTGTAGAGGCGCGTGGTGCGTCGACATAGAAATTACGTTTATTTTGGCGACGGCTGTTAACTTTGCACAAACTTCTATGCGCATAGTTGGCTGTTGTCTGGGTTCGCGCATTGAATAAAATTAGTTTGATGAGGTATCCAGGACGGAAAAGAGCATCAGCCGACGAAGCCGGGTTCGGAGAGATTTTGATGCTAGTTGAAGGGAAGCGCGACTTGCTTAAGTCTATATGCATAAAATTACATTTGAAACTAAGACAAGCTGAACGACTATTAGGTCATGTTTATACTCCAGATCAATGTGTTTCATGAGCGTGATCATCATCAGCGTTAGGCAGCAGGAAAAGCCCCATCGACTGCTGCCTCTCATCGAGTTGCATGTGTACCATAAAAATGGGATATGTTAGGTAGACAGACAATGTATCTATTCAGGTGGGAAAAGAAAAGAATGTCGTAGTAGCCAACACATAATACAGTCTAGCTGTAGAAACGCACCTTTTTCAATTAACCTCATTCGGTAGAAAATTACAACACGATCTCCGGTGTTCCTCATTCGTCCCCAAATCCTTCAGTATCTCCAGCCAGCTGGTTGGCTGGTCTTTTGGACCCCAACCACGGAGACGCGGGAAATCTACTTTACCCGAGTTCACTGTGCACATGTATTTTTCCGCACCACCACGTCATTTGTTGACTTCCTTATGGCTTCTTCTACTTCGCGGGAAGGATGGGAAACAGGGCACGATATGGTAAATTAGTATTCCCCATACTACAGTACGTGAACAAACCAGCAAAGGAAAAAACGTGTCAGCTCATTCATATTTGGTCCGTGTTTAAGTTGAAAACGCAAAGCAAATTATTCTTATTTGTACCCATGGTGTTACTGATGTTGACTTTGATGGTATTATTAATGCATTGCTAATAGTAGCAATTCATCTCTCATTGCATCATCCTCTCTCTGATTTCATACTTCGTCCAGGTTTACGTGTTCGGTCCCCAGACACGAATGCATCAGCCAGACAGTTATCGCTAGGTGATCGTGTACTCGTAGCGGGTCAACGAAAGGGTATCATTCGTTTTATCGGACAAACTCAGTTTGCTCCGGGAATTTGGTACGGTGTAGAATTAGATCAGGCAGTGGGAAAAAATAATGGCTCGGTTGCCGGTGTACGGTATTTCGAATGTGCTATTGGCCATGGAATTTTTGCCCCACTTAGCCGACTTCAACGTTTACCACCACCGCATGGTGCTCGATCGGCTACCAGTACACCACAATTTGTCCGTGCCTCCACGGCCGGATTACGTCATGCCTCAATGACCGGTTCGCTATATGGTTCTGCAGCTGGGAATTCGCGAGGAGACCGACCGGCGCCCCGCCAGGCTTGGTCCACCACTACATCACCTATGATTGGTCGAGCAGTGGTCGGCCGACCCTCATTGCCACAAGAATTGATCAGAGCATTACACGCGGCTGGTCACACTCCTAAAGAGATCAAAGATCCTCCAGTCTTCTATCTGGCCGAAGGGATGCAAGTGCTATGTGCTGGCGAAATGGGTAAGTTCAACAACCTTGTTTACGTTAATGACTTGAGGCGTTCAAATTTAAGGATTTTCTGTGCCTTATCCTCAATGCACGCAAGCTGTACGGATGAGTACCCGGAAAGACTGACGCCACCAACTGAACGGGTAAGTGCAGACGTAAAAGGATACATATGGATCAATGGATTGATTGGCCAGTGCGCGAGGCGACTCCAAGGCCTAAGCAACAGTTGTGGCTCCTTGCCCCTGCTACAAATGACAACTTCATGAAGGGCGCTGAGCGTTTCTGAGCGGATTGTGAACCAAGGGACAGGAGTTTATTTTTTCATATAAGAATATGGTGATATTTACACTAGTGTGAGTATAATATCCGTTCAACGTTAGTATAAACCGCACAAAATGAACTTCTAGATTAATGGGAGACACTAAAGAAATAGGCTGAATTATGCGTTATATATATATATATATATATATATATATACATATATATATATATATATATATATACGGGGATTAGTAACAAAGGGCACATTTTACTATAGTTTGCAGTGGATGAGTAAGCGTCTGATAAAAGTTTCTTACCTTGGCGACTTGCTGAACATAAGTTATCCTGAAAACACTAGTGTAAATTAAAATTATATGTAAAATGGGGAATTACAAGAAAAAGAAAGACAGAAATGAAAACAGAAGCGTGAGTAAAAGATAAAAGAGGAGGAGAAGCACGCCAGACAATCTGTATATGTGGGGATGGGACAACGGTTAGTATGACCGCGGCGTCAAAAATGGTTGGACGGACTTACGTTGCTTGAACAGCTCCAGGTTCAACACTTGAATTGTGACATTTCTTCTTGCTACACATTGTTTTCATGATTCGACACAAATAAACAGGTCGAGGTAAGATAATGAACTACCTAAAATGTGAATATTTTTAGGCAATCGGGGTTTCAAAATGTAGTTGCTCTAAACAGCACGGCCGATCAACAATTTCTCACTCCATTTGCGTTTGACTCTTTGTTATACAATTTTTTTGGAATACATGCATTCCGCGTGATTGCTTACGATCTGTCTCTAGTCAACAAAAAGTACTACGTACGCTTGACGACATATAGGGAAACATGAGCAGGGCAGTGTGATAATGTCTTTCTAAGAGAGTACATTGTCCTCGCGTGGATGTTATTTTCACTGGGCAGTGTGATTTCATTCAGACGGGTGAAGGAGAGTTCTAGTTGTATGTCTGTCAGTCGAGTTTAGATGCAAAGCGTATAGCCAATTCCATAAGCCATTGCGCCGCTTATCCTCTAGTTGACAAACCTGCTACCCAGCAGGGCGGTAAAATCGCCGCATTTGGTTTTATCCGACGCATCATATATTCAGTGTACTACTCAGCTAGCTCGATCGAGGCGGACCGTGTGCACGCACATGTACACGTCCAAATGTACGGACATACACAGGGGCGCATTGAACGTGATGCATGGCAGTGTATGGTTTATTTTGGTCGACAGTTAAAAGATTGAACACCGAGACTCTGGTATGCAAACCACCAAAGACTACTAAATGATAGGGAAATATGCAGCCGTACGATCATTTTTTGTGCACATTTTATGAAGAGAATATGAAATGCTGATTACAAGAAGTTGGGCTGATTTCCAAAATTTTTTGGAACGTGCGGTTCTTAGGGAAGAATAAATCGGGTCGATGATTTTATGTGCTGTCGGTGTCGTGCCTGGGTTTGAGTTAGCATGTTTACTTGATAGGATCATTCTGCAATTACCCTAGTCTTTTACTCCGTTGCTCATCGGGGCGACCACTGATTATGAATAGAATCGAAAATTACTTAGTTTGTCTTGTTCTTTTGTGCACAGGTATTTTACGTTACATTGGACCGATAAATTTCGCCGATGGTATCTGGCTTGGTGTTGAACTACGAAAGCCGCGCGGACGCCATGATGGCTCGGTGGCCGGGAAGCGATATTTCACCTGTCGTCCCGGTCACGGTCTGTTGGTGCGACCGTCTCGTGTGTTCTGTCGTGGAATTAATGCGCTCGACTTACTTCCCCCTCCGTTGGCTGCGATTGAACGAGAGTTGGCTGATCAGCGTCTTATCCGAACATCATCGCCGCCCAGTGATCGCGCATCGCGCTAGGTAGACACAGGGCGTAATTACCTATTGTTCATCACAAGTCATCTTTCTCTCACTCTCTCTTCCTCTCGCGCCGTTTGTTTGATAATCCCTCTATTGAAGTGGTTGTTTATTCTGTTCCTAGGGTCAAGCTAACAACTTTGGGAACAGTTAAGGACTTTTCACTCCTTCTCTTCCTCTTCTGGACACACACGAACGGAACGCCATGCCCGTTTATAAGATCACACTGATCGTAGATCCCCTAATCGCCACTTTTGTGCAATTCGTGATCCTCTCTGCCGTGACGCGGGAGATTCGCATTTTAGTCGCATTTGCAATCTATCGAGCACGATCTATTCACATCCAAACCGTTATTAGAAATCATTTTATCTTTTCGGGAGGTCAGTTAGGTGGTCCATTTGGTGTCACCTACCTAGTTCTCAGTGTTCTATTTTGCTTGCTCGGTACCGCGGTCTGGTCTTAAGCTCGAACTGTTGATTGCTTCATTCGAAACCACTGATTTTTTTGAAATTCCATATTTTTTCTTTGTCACTTTATGGTATTCAAAATCGTTGCATAAACTTCGGTATTTTTCGCCGGCTCTTTTGGTTGTTGTTTTATTATTCGGACTCATTTGTGCAAGTCAGCCGATAATTTTCGTTGAAAATCGATTCTGTTTTCGTTTCTTGTGATTTTCCGTTTCATTAGCCTTTGCTTTCCCTCTGTTTTAAAGACTTTCCCGAGTAGCTTGTTTTGTGAATCTCCTGTGTCCTTTCTGCCACCCTTTCCGTCAGTTCCTCTGTCGTCCACACGGTCCATGTGTGGACTTTCTTTTATGTTCTCATCTCGCCTTTCGTACACTGCACATTCATGCGTAATTCGCTTGATTCTCATCTGGTTATCCGGGAGCATTTGTACGACAATCATGTCTCACGCCTCATCGCTCGTCTTTTGGTGATAGTGGTTTATCTTGGCATTCAGTAGCTAGCTGTATGCAATCGTTGTTACTCTCAATGATTTATCGTTCCAGTATTATCCGTTTCGCTGCCTTTTATTTGTGGTGGGTGACTCAAATGTTAGAGTACTTGATTGACACAAGTTGAGTCAGTAATACGTATTTTATTTCACTTCAAATCACCAATGGCCCCTCGAAAATTTCAACTCGGTCACAAAATCAAAAATCTAGCTGGAAATGCTCCAAGTGAGTAATAATCCACCGTAGAGTTAAAAAAACCTAGTAGTTAATGAAATGCCCACTTTCGAAGTAGATCACTTTTCCAGCAACGTTTTATGTTTCTACAATCTAGAGAGCAACTTAATAAATTACTTCACAAACAATCGTTCTTCAGTTGGGATTTTGTTAGCGTACATTGTTGACGGTTTCTAACAGAAGCACTTTGTTGTTTGACTTCCGGAGGAGCATTTCCGTTTCAGTCAATCAGCATTCTCTAGTTAGAATTCACCAGTAGGAGTGGTTAAGAAGTTTGTTTTGACAGACTTAACAAGTATTGATTTGATTCAAAAGTGAGCACCATCCAACCTCAACGGGATTTGAACCCATGCGTAGATGTAACCAACGGATTTTTCCTCTGATATATAAAGCCACAATGAAGGGTGTTGGGACATTTCATCTGAAATTCATTGGAGTCGAACCTAGTGATCGGTGAGTAGTTCATGATAAAGTTTATTCTAGCCTACAGATTGAGTTTTGTCTGGATTTTCGTCGAAGCGGAGGAAATAGTTTGCTTCCAATAGTATACGAACTGTTAATATCGTGTTGCAAATTGAGAAGCAAGCAAGCGGGAGTTGCGGCTAGCGGGTGTCAATACAGTTTGCCAGAGTAATATGAATTCTTTTTCGGAGGTCGCGCTGCGATCTCTTCCCACATTTGGGGGATTAGGCGTAGCCTCGAAACTGTATCGAGTCATGTCAGGTGAGGTGCAAGCTGATCCAGGCCATAAGTACAGCAGTAGGATGGTACTTAAAGTGAAGAACCGTGCTGCAGAAGCAAAGCTCTACTTTTGCGAAAAAGGGATTTAATGGAACATTCTTAAAATAGATCACTGAGAGAAAGGCGAGAACACTTCTACTGTTGCATGATGAATTTCTGAAACGACTGATACTACTAGCTGAGTCTTATTGTTTCTTCTGCAATAGGTTTTATTCAGGAGTTTTCACTTGAAAAATTCGAGCCTATTTATTTCTACTCACAAGGTTCTTAAGTGTACGTGTAGTTCTGTAATCAGCTCTAGATTTAACTGGCTTGTTTTTGTATGTGCTCTTTTCGCTGTGTTTAATAGATGCTTGAGATATCAAGCTAGGTAATCGGTAGACTAGAAGCTACGGAACGACTGCCTTTGGGCTTATTCCTAACGAATAATTCCGTCGCCCCAATTCAATTCGCGACTTGTCGTGGTGCGTTACATGTTAGATCGTTCGTCGTGCAACGAATAAACTTCTTGACTCGGGTAGTGCTTTCTTTCACGTCATACATACCGGCTTAAAAACAAGCTTGGTGCTAACGCAGTAATATTTAAATAAACCTAAACGGAGAGCGCGTAAATGAGGGGATAACGATAAACGGCAGTAGGGCAATTAATTTTTGTCTTCGTGATTTCTTCGTACTTTGGTAAACTGTGACCGGACAGGCCCTATAGGATTTATATCACTTACTTCGCTGCTGGATCACGTTTCTGGGCGACTCCAATCAACAACATTCACCTCTTGGGCCCCATTTAGGAAGGGGAGAAACACCAACTGACACCAAAGCCAAAACTAACTTCTTCATACGTCACAGCCTGGCCGCCCCGTCGTTTCTTCCAGCCTTGTCCAGCACGAAAAGTTAGACGATGCGCGCCCCTAAGCAATGCGTGCCCAAGCCACCGAAGGCGATGTAGAGCGATTATCTCAGTCAAAGAACGACTGTCTGCACCCAGCTTAACCGATGTTCTCACAAGACTCGAGCAATGCTTCGGAGACATCGGTGTTTGAATACAAAAATTGACCGGGCATCCTCAACGCGGAGAAGCCAGGTAAAACATCCATAAAGACGACCACTTCGAAGTATGGGGGTGAGGGAAATTCGGATATCATGGCGGCGCCACAAGTGTCGCAGGATCGCGAAAGCTGGTCTGCTTTCCGCAGCTCGTCACTTGATTTCTTCTCCGACACTTCTACTTGATGTAACCGTACTCCCAAAATACTTAAAGTTATTGACGACATCCAGCTGTTCGCCACGGCGGCAAGTTCAAGCACATTACTGTCAGTCCTGAAGGTGTAAAGTGCATACCGCATCGAGATACCTCAGTCACCAAGCGGTCCAACGCGTGTTGAACTGCTTGTGCATCATCACTCAACAAGGCGATATCATCGGCATACTCTAGGTCAAAATAGCTGTTCCGTTGAGGAAGTTCAACTACACCGTCAAATTAACCCGATGAAGTGTTTTGCAGAACATTCTCTTTGACAAAATTGAAAAGAAATGGGGAAATAAGGCAGCCTTGCCGTACACCACGGAGACGATAAAAGGGTGGTGGAACCTGGCCATCAACCCTAACCCGACCTGCGTTTTGGTGGTGGAACGGTTTGAGATTCGACACATAATTTGCATGTACCCCATTTCTCAGCATTCAGTGGCATGATGCAGACCTATCAAAAGAGTCGAAGGCTGCGCAAAAGTTTAGAAGCACAATGGTCGCTGGATTTGGAAAGTAAAATGGTGCTGTAACACTTGTCGGAAGGTGAATATTTAGTCGGCTCAACCACGAAGAGCACGACGTCGTGACATTGTGTCGATCTTCAAAACCCACTCATACACTAGTCACTTCGAATACAATAAGTAATCAGTATATTAGTTTTTCAATAACGTGACTTTGTGTTGTCAATAAGAACAATGCAGATCGGTTAATTCTCTCAGATTCATGCTGCTTCTGTACTTTTCAAAGTCCTCTAAAGCATGCACTAGGACTGCGCGAATCATTCAGCCCTAAACAGGCATCTTCCAAATTATTAGGCCTGCCCGTGGAACTGCGGATGCGTTTCCATATTTATGTCCACCATGGTCATTGTATCGTCCATGAAGACAGGTATTCTCTTGAACTGCAGTCATTTTCTGTGAGAGACAACGATCCCTGTCCAATGCCATATACCTTCAGATATTTGTGAACGATTAAGTCATGCTAGCGAATTTCCTATATCCAGCTATGGTGAACTGGTAAACTGATGGTTGCAGAATTTAGATGATGTGGTTATGTGCTGTAATTAGTGTGACTCATCCAATCTAATCTCTCCTGCTCTATGCACTTCTTACTTATTACCTCCTTGTTTACCTTTCATTAGTACCCATTCTACTCGCATTCGAGTATGCGTTGCTGTGTGGCGTAATCTTATCTGGCTTTGTCACATTCTCCTGGACTGTGTGTGACTTCACAAAAAATCAGTATGAATATTACATTAACCGCATCATTGCAGTGTCTGTTACTGAATAAGTATTCGAATTGCTATATATATATATATATATATAGGATAACAAATTGAGAGCGTACGCTAAATTGCAGTGTTTATTGTGACTTTTCGATCCAAACTGGGACTCATTATCAAACGGGAATATTTCGTCGTGTTCTCATATGTTGTGCGTCTGTCTATTTTGCCATCATTCGGCACAAGTGTCGCTCGGTTTTGCCAGGGTAAAGTGCTGTTTTTTGGCTCCAACGTGTCGGTTGAACGAGTTGGTCGAGTCGAGCGCTTCGAGAACCAAATGTTCACATTTTTCTAGCTCGGCCAAACACCCTTGCTTTGTCGATCGTGTCCTTGTAGCCTGTCAGTATTCACTGGTTCCAAATCTGTGAGCGTTCATCAGCCCAATGAAGGATAGTTTGTGTCCGTGCAGACGAGTGCGTAGTTGGTTGCCTGTGTCGTCTATATGTACTCCTTATTACACCAAATGCATGTTCATTACTGATTGGTCGTCGTAATCCTTCGAGCAAGGGGGATCACAATGAGCAGACGGGATTATGGGAAATTTTGATACCCAACGGTTTGAACTGATCCTCTTCAGTCCTGATATCTCCCGTAGGTATAGTGACATAGTGATGTTTTCTGTCATTCTTCTCTTTCGACCTCTTTGTGTTTCGAGTATGAGTTGATGATGCTTCTTGGGTATCCGTGGGACCAAAAAGTTAAAGTTTCAGTATTCCGTCATTCCCTAAATGATGCGTCATGCAGCGTCAATGACCAATTTGCTGTTGGAAATCATGGAAGGACTGTACGTTTTAAAAATCTTATCGCTGTCGCTGAGTCTAGCCCCTTCAGTCGGTCCTCGCGTGTCTAGTTCAATTTCATCTCGCTAATCAAGCGGGAACAATCAAATGGCCTTTGGACACTCAACAGGACCGGTTTTCGTTTACTTGTCATGATCAAATGGTTTATATAGTTTCCCACGCACTCATTGTTTAGTCTGGTTCCGTTGTTGAATGCCCCACCCCCGCTCCCCTTCGAGCGCGTCGCAAAATCAGACCACTTTCAGGCAGTCCACGGACTACGGTGCCGGCCTGACTTCGAACTTGCCTTCGGCTTGCTGTCGGTTCAATCTCAAGCCCATGTACTCTTCTGATTTCAGAGGCCTTCAGCCATCTGCCTTGTTCTTCTGGTTAAAATTATGCCTGAATTTTTTGACTCATAGCATCGAAACAAAGTTAGCCTTGCACTTTTGACATCCGCACGTATCCACCCCTTACACCTTACAGTTATTTCATCCTTGTTAGGAATCATCAGCAGTGCATATCCATCACGCCGGAACTGGGAGGCGAACCCGGGACAAACGACTGTGAGTCGAGCGTCTTAGCCATTACGCTGGCCAGGCGGAGTCTCAACGACTCACCGAACATCACTACATGATATGGTGCCTATATGCGTGAGTGGATTTTGCACGCCACAGACCAATAAATGCACCATATCAACTACTCCTTGGTGAGAATGAAATTTTTTGTAGGAACCGAAAAAATCAACGCAGAGCCGTACAGTGCTTTGCTACAAGAATGAATCACCAGTACAGTGCTTCCCTGATTTTCAGTGGCAAGCTTGAGGTTGGCGCTGCGTGACGAATCGTCTGTAAATTGCCATTAAATCTCGTGCTACTGGAAACTCAAGTAGCAAAGCTCTGTACTGCTCTGTTCTAAGCTTGCCTAAACCTTTCCGAAACTAACTGAACATGGTTTACTCGCTCTCCTCTTGTGAAGTAATTGCGAATTCATTCGATCTCTTCCACTTAGCCTACGAACTCCACCATGCTGTACAACTTTGCGAAATAAGTTACACACCTAAGAGTAACGGATTTTGATTCGGTTTATCCAATAATCTGATCAACGTTCAACACTCCTGTGGCGACATCGTATCGATTGCATCGATCGGTAATGTGAGCGAAAAGCTCACACGATAACGGCCATAGTGATCACCAGAAATTCGACCAATGAACGTTGATCGTTGAAACGCAATGTATGATTTTCGACTTTGATTACTTTGATTTGTCCGCCCCATTTAGTTTCTTTGACTAGAGTTGGTGGGAATTGGAGATAGCTGCGAGAGATAGAGTATATAAAGGATTTACGGCAGAAGTGGAGCGGACGTCTCTCCCTTCATTTTCCGATACAAAACAGCACGCATATTTCTTAATTCTTCAATTTTCGATTCCATTCCGAAATCAGTTTTACTTCTAAGTCTTCACTGGTTTGAATTTTGAACTTAGTTGTGAGAATAAGTTATCAGCTTGGAATAATGGATGTATTCCAAAGATGAAATTAGTAGGAAACTGGCTAAATTTGTAACATATAACCAGCCTTGCTTTTTAGACCTTTCCTTCATTTGTTTGTGTCCATGAATTCTCTGTTGTTCATCTGGTTCCGTGGCTAAGAAGCCAAATGCGATTTCATATTTGTGATAATCAAGCGAATCGGGCTTTTGGAATGCAAATATTTATCAGGATATGGTGGTTGTTCTCTTAGCTTTTCTGCATGTTCCAAATGTGTCTTCATCCTATCTAATTTGGTTAGGCCTGGCCACACTTGAATTCTTCCAAAGATTCTGCTACCAAGACCCATATCTGCTAATTATCTTGAGGCTTCCTTATCTTCAGATCCTAGGTAGTCATCATCATCGCTGTCGTTTAGCATTAAACCAACTGACCGCTCCTTTTCTCGCCGAGTTACAAGTTACAGTGGAGAAAATGAATATTCAAAGGAAGGTCATCTCATGCTGTCGATTGGGTGTTCAACCTAGAACATTGATGTTTCCAAATCCGAGATACCGGGCAGTTCCGCGTAACACGAGGATAGTCATTAGGCGGTGTCAACGCTCAACTCATCACTAGGTGAACGTGTAAGCACTGTACAGCAGTTGCATTTGTTTTAGGAATCATCGGCACTGCATAGCCATCCAGGTTCATTGGCTCTCATTTATCGCGGATGGAACTGATTGCACGTCACAGTTTTCGAACACATTAATTTATTAGGCAATACCCGACCAGTAGTTGGCTCTCCTTTCCCGGATGATGCGTCTATTAAAACCTACAAAAAACCAATATGACCAAAAAATGACCCATTTGGATTGGTCAGAAGAACACCATCCCGAAAAATTATTTTCTTTGTCGTTAGCTCGAGAAGAGATCTGAAAGATTTTGAAAATTCCTCTGTCAATCCTTTTACTTACCGGTCAGATTTAGCCAATAACCTGCTACGGAGTCGGTGGACTTCAATCCCTAATAATGGCATTCGGTGTTTGATATAGTTCGGATTCAGCTACCACTAAAGCAATACTCATTTTCTGGTTTTTTCTACGTGTTTGGAGACGTGGCTAGTGATAGTGTGTTGGCTGCGTACATTTGTTGCTTTTCTGGCAATACTTTTCATAGGCATACTTTTGTAGGAGTATTTGCATTGATTGAAGCCAGAACACGGTCATTGGTATGCAAGTCTCATGTTCGCAGGTAGCTGACAAACTTCTCTGGGATACCGTTCACGTCGACTGAATCGTAGACGCCTTTTGAGCAGACAAAAAACTACGATTGTAATGCAGTGGTGAATGTGTGTGTGCGTGAAGCGCGTTTAACGTAACTAGCAACCAGTGACTACCTTTCATCTTTTTTACTTCCTTTATTAATGAAACGACAATGTACGTCATTTTTCAAGAAGGGGTAGCAGCCAGCAGAGGACTGCCAAGTGAGGAAGTCAACCGGTGGTGGGAGGATTCGAATCCGCGACCTTCACGTCCAAACGCCACGATCTAATCCGCTTGGCCACGGCCGGCATGGTTGACGGAACATCGACCTAGACGAATTCCTGCCAGCGATTCGCGGATGTTACTCTTGTTAACCGGTGTCAAACAGTGCAGCATTAACGAAGCCAATACATTAATAACTATCGAAACCAAACTAATTCCAGGATGATAGCTACGATCATTGCATGTTTCGTTTTAGAAGATTGGTACTATCAGTGGCTCACTCCACGGAGTACGCTCCTCATTCCAAATATCAGGGAACAGGAAGGTAGTGCTTTTACCACAGCTTCTCCACCCATTTTGAAAAGAGCTAAAAGGAATTGGTTGGGATCGGCTACTTTTTTCCTCTTGACTAGTAGAATGTTCGATTCTGCTTTCACTTCCCTTTTGGGGAGCAAGAGACACTTCCCGGCGATTAGCAGTTTTATTCGTCGGAGTAATTACCTTAGTATGCATGTGGTTGAACTCCCCCCTGAGGTATTCAGTCCAACGGTCGACTCTTTTCTATCTGCCATAAACGGGCTCTCCATTTCTGTCACACGATGTCACGAACAGAAATTCATGCTCAAAGGTGTCGCGTATAGACCCAAATAGTCTTTAAGTGTTACCCGAAGCAGCTGCTATTTCCAATTATTTGCTTACTTTAACCCATCAATTTTCACGGTCCTTCCCAAGGCTTATGGTTAATTGGCGCGGTAGATGTCGCCATACCTTATTCACTTCTATACAGGTAAGGATCTTTGATTTTTTATTCCTTAGGCTGGGTGACTCTTGTGAGATCCAGTGTCTTTGATGGACGTTGGATCTAGGACTGCAGGCGAGGGACGAGTTCCTTGTGTGTTAGTGCTATCGCTTGTTGGATCATACGCCGAGAGGACAAGTCCACTGAGCTTAACTCAACTATCCTTTCGTACGCCAACTGGCCTCCCGATTGTTACGGCGCACAAACGACAGCTAACCGGGATACAGTTTGAAACGGTTGTTTCAGTCTTGATACTCAACTTTACTCTTAAGCAACGTTGACCTGTATTCCGAGCTACTTTTATTTATCTCAAAGACAAATATCCTGATGAAATACTAGTTGCTACTGGAATCCTGATTTCGGGTTTCACTGACGCAGTGGATATTATTGGATGATGGGTCTATTGTGCGTGCTGAAGCACGTCTGTTGACCGACTTGCTTGAAAGTGCGCACAGTGAGTAAACCGAGATTCTGAGACTAACGGGGCTTCAATATATATATATATATATATACATATATATATATATAAGTAGGAAGTAGTATCTGGATGCGTGGACAAAATTTGCCCGGGAACACACGACCGGTTTCGCGGTTATTATATATATATACATATATATATATATATATATAACTGTCGAAACTCGTGCAGCAGACCTCAAATGCAGACTTCCGGGTTCAGTAAGCAGAAACTATAATTAGCGAATCTTTTCGACAATGAGCCGTGAGCTACGCTGTTATCTAGAGATCAAGCGGACCAGAAATTTAGTCGATATCTCATTTCAGTCACCATATGTATATGTCAATCATGACGCTTTATGTGCGTGCCAGGAGAACGAAGTGAGTTTTATTCAGAAAAAGACAGATATGCATTGCTAGAAATCCGGCATCAATAAACAAAGGCAATCATTTGGCTTGTTTCTACTCGTTAGCAATTTTTCTAACACTTTCATGTGGCACCCACGAGCTAAAGTATGAAATTACTTTCACCTCAAACTCAAAGTAGTTTTAGCCTTTCTGCGTCAGTACCTACTGGTTAGATTGCTAAGCAAATTTTCACACCAGAACTCCAGGCATGTTTTGGACCATTATTCAGACTGTCGTATGGTTATATATAAAGCATGCCCTTGGATTTAAGTATGATTTCACCCGATTGATGTCGAACTGAATAAAAACCGCTCAACTCAAGACGGCATATGCGCTAAAGTTTTCTAAACCGAAACTTTGCAACTCTCATGGCCAGGTTATATTGTCTACTTTCTTAAAATTGATGGAATATCTCCGTTAACGCAGAGGCAAAGTTTCCCGCACTTCGTAGTGCATTCGCTTCGATCCAATCCTGAGGCTTTGCTCATTTTATTCATGTACGAATAGACAAATTGGACGGGAATTAGAAAATAAGATGATTCAGTATGATGTAATTGGTGGTCTTCGTTGGTTTGAGATTCTGAAAACACTTAGGCACAAAAGTTCAAATTGGCATAGGTTTTTTAATCCGCTCATTATCCTCTACATCGTGGTACCAAATGAACTGAGCGGTTTCCGCAGCTCGCTTGGATGATCCTACCGCAAGCTTGATTAAAAGCTTACTTCCATCTCTCATTGCCGACTTAACCTTGGTTAGAATGCACAATAGAATTAGCGTTTCTGCCGGACTTGCCATTTTGTCATCACTTATGAATGCAAACTAGGATAAATCGTAATGGCCTTCCAAAATCTACTCTAGTGAGGCTTCATTTTTCATGTTCAGACGGGTTTGTCTAGACAACCAAAGTCTTCTGCACATAGCTGGCCCTATTACAGTCTTTAAACATTTGTGATAGGGAAAATTTTTAAATAAATATATGATATTTGGAGAGATTTTCCTAGACTTCGAAAGTACTACAAACTTAAGAATACTGACAAAGAAACTTTTTGAATCCACCACATAAATAGACGTGTGCATATGTATGCTTGCATATGTATGAATAAAACTAGTCGCAGCGTGCTCTATTCAAGTGTGAGAATACGATTCACGTTAGTCACGCAGCAAAGCAAACGGGTTAGGAATAGGGGTGTCTAATGTAATTTGTCTAGTCAGTGAGACTCACAGGTGTTTGTAATTAGCGAGTGATTCAGGGAAACGGCCGTGGTTGCACGAATTGCCTGTGTGTAAACTGTTAGCAACATCACGTTTCCCGTCTAGATGTTGTCAAAGTCAGGGAATAAAGATTTCAACTTCTTTCATTGCATAATGGTTTCCCTCTGACACTCATGTGACCAGTTTTGGTTGCCATTAGTTACCGCTCTGTTAGTTCAAATTCACAATTCTTCTTGGCCTTGTGAATTATGAATTGATACCTTTTTGGTCAGTATGTATACATTGTAGACGCTCTGCAGTTTTGCAATAGAAACATAATCCGGTCGTTGACGCAGTGCGCTGGTTACGCAGGACCGCATGAAAAATAGAACAAACACAAGTAGTGAAACCATTTTTGTTGAATCCACTACATTTTTGGGAGGAAGGGGGTGGGCAAACCTACACACTCCAGTTTTTTATCTAGAAGAATTCCCTTTGCCGCAGGCACGAAATTGGACGACATTCATTGCGTCTGAGTTGGCAAACATTTTTCAGCTGAGATGTTCGGCTGTCTCTCTCTCTCCCTTCTATCTTTTACTTCCTTTATTAATGAAACAACAATGTATCTCAATTTTCAGGAAGGGGGCCGCGTCCAGCAGAGGGCTGCCAAGTGAGGAAGTTGACCGGCAGTGGGAGAATTTGAACCCGCGCTCTTCACGTCCAAACGCCGCGACCTTATCCACTGGGTCACCGCCGACCTTGGATTAAATCTACCCTCACTGGTTATTCAAACACCGTTTACATATCTACCTGATATTGCAGTGTTTGAATGGGATATTACCAACATTACGACGTTCTCATTTTAGTGGAATCAAGAGTTTATGTTACGAGTGCATATATGCTGCATTCCCTTGCAAGAAATTAGACAAAATTACCAGAACACTCTGGGCCACATTTTGTTCGGTCTATGAAATTGATTTTATGGTTTAGTGATAAACTTTCGACTGATTATACGAGGTTGGCGAATGACTGCATTTCCCTATGGAAATCGGGAATCCAACTGGCTGTTCTCATAGATACTTTGCAGAAACTAAAGCGATTGTGCATGGGGTGTGCAAGCAAAAGCTATGATCACCAAGTAATGTTGTGTACACTGAGCTCATTGGAACAGAACGAAACATGCCGATGCTGTGTTCTTGTTATTGAAGAGTCAAACTAAGCACGCATTTTGCTCATTTCAGGTCACTAAGCTATGCCATCTAGATGAGGTTTTCTCATCCACTCCGGGGATCTATCGAAATAAGGTTCCGTTAAACATAAGATAGTTTCTTGTGAACCGGAACAGATTGTTCTTATTCAAAAGTTTCCCTGGATTCAAAATTCAATACGGATGGAATTTAGTTCCGAAAGTTCTTTTGGTCATGGCTTTCAGTTCAGACGTGAAATATGCAAATTACGATATGCTCCCGGTCGATCGAATAAACCGAACCCTCCTCAATGATAAAATTGGGGACAAAAAAAACGAACAAAGACCTTGGATTGTTTTGGTCAGTAAGTCTGCATCAGAACTAGAAAACTATGTGCTATCCAAACCCGAAACCATCCTGGAGACCGTCGTAATTTGAATATTCTATCCCGATTTGTTAGTATGAGAGCTTGTGTTGAAAGCAAAACAGAAATGTGTTAGAATTCTCATTATTTGCAGCATATCGACTTCAGAAAAAACTATGGGGAAGTGCTTTGGAAAGTTGGAAAACTTATTACTGTTTATTGTTGTCGGAAATCTACCCCTTCGCTACCCGGGAAATGGAGTTCGGCAAAAGAGATGTTCCCGGAAGAAAATATCATGCGGTAGGTTTGGCACCGTCTGTGGTTGAGTAAATGTCAACGCGGTGGTCAAATAGTGCCCTGTGATGAACAATAAAGACTCAATGATTTGGAAAATTGAGATTTAAAGATGTTTCTAGGGAAACAGCAAATGCACATTATGTTTGACGTCTTCTCTTATGCCCCCCAAACTTGAGCATTCAATTTTAGTCGATTTTTCAAGTCACCATGCTAGAGCGTATTCAGTCTGCATCATTACGAATAAAGTTTTCCTGTTCATCTTTAGCGGTTTTTTGTTGCCGCTATCTTATTCCTATTCTTCTCTTCGTTAGATGAAGCGTACGTTATATGCCGCCGATGGTGATGAAATGCAAAGGATCTTGGATGCGAAAAGGCATTCAGCAGAGCTAAGCCATTGTATGCGTGCATATGTGTCCGCACGGCATTTGGGGAAGCCCTTTTGGGATATCCGTCGAACGCTAATTGAAAGTAGGTCGATAAGAGAAGGCCATTTAGTTTGCAAGACGGACGTCGTAACATAATGAAGCTTAGCTTCAGTGACGAGGAGTGAGAAAGTAAACTTGCATTGGTTCGTAAAAAATGAACGCCTGCAATGAAGGGATTACTTTGAGAAATTTAAACCAATAATAACAAAAAGGTAGAAAATGTGTGGCTTAAAATGTAAAGAGGCTAATCTTTTATCACTGTAAAACAACGAATTGGTTAATTACACCAGGTTCTGGAAAAAATTAAGTCGCCTCTGCAAAAACACTACTCAAGTTCATTAGCATGGACGTATATGTCAGTGCATGAAGTAGTGTGTAGGAAGGTAAACAGATAGACAAGCAGAAGATTAAATACATAAATAGATAAGCCGACTGATTGGTGGATTTGACAACTGATTGGCTGATTAATCAGATCATTAATTGATTGACATTTGAATAATCAACCAAGTAGTTCTAGGGAAAGGTATATTTTTAGGATTAAGAGTAACCTCGTTCAAATGATGATTTACCTTGAAGATAAGTGGTCACCGAAAGTCACAGAAAGTAGTTGACAGATCTGAAAGCGGTATTCACGTGCTTCAAAGCTGGTTCTAACAGCCAGTTTGATGATCGCACTGCTTCTTTAGTTCCCGTCCTTGTTACGATATCCTAACTCTGAAGATGTGCTATGAATCTTGCAATTAGCCTCAACGTTGGCACCGTTTTCATACATCCAACCCACAGATTCTCATCCAATGGGTACCACGCTTTTGCCATCTTTAGCCATCGTCACTACCCGCAAAAAATAATCGGTCCCTTTCAATCTCTTTTAGTTTATTCCAATGAAATGAAACATTTTGTGTGGATAGAGTAAACTTTACTTTGAACTGAACACTAGTCTACTTACTACCTTTGAACGGAAGCGTTTATGAAGAAAGCAGTAATTTAAAATTAGCTGGGAACTATTTGCGCCTTTGGAAATGTTTTGTTTACAGTTATTGCACTTGAAATGACTGAAAAACAACTGCACTGATGCAACCCAAAGTGGTTCATTCAACTGGTCCAATATTCGCAACGCTAAACTAAAACAGGTTGGTACCTCACGGCTCGCTTCTCTACCTAAGTATCGGCCTGACTGACTTGGAGAACCTTTGGCATTGAACGAAGTAAGGAGTGTCCAAAATTCGAATTGTCATGTTTTGATTTTTACAGTGGATGATATATAATGTTAACAAGTCAACATTGTTGGTCTGTGTTGTAATTCACTAACGTTTTGGCTACCGCGAGCAGTCGTTCTCAGGGAGGATTAAATCTACCAACAACGCTCTGCTATTAACACTATATTGTTTGCAATAGAAATCTCTAAAACATTTGTCGTTGGTAAGTTGCCGTTTTTCAACAGGGTACAAGAAAATTGGAACTTGTCTGTGAACTCGGCGTAGGCATTGGATTAATAAATCCGTACAAGTCAACCGATTGGTTTGACTTATTCACCAACATTGTACCCCCTGATATTGAATCCAACCTTTGCTCACTATCTAATTTATAATTGCTAGCATTTACGTCGGACACCCTGATTCTCCATGGGGTATTCGCTGTTTATTGTTAAAGATTAGGCCATTGACTTTGTGCTATCTTGAATTTGAGAAACCGAATACTCACCAAATGGCAAACGAACATTTTTCTTACTTAAATCCTAAGGACAATAAGCATGGTATTGTCACTGACAAATAAATGGTGATCGGCCCCGGGTACATTTTGTTCGGCGAATCAAATCTCCCGAGTCAACAGTCTTATCATTGCCTGGTACGCATGAGTTGACTGGGAATCACACAGTTTCACGGGTGACCTTTAGGAAACATAGCAGTATAATCAGGTTTTCTTATTTTTTGACACCAATCTCTTGTACGTGCCTGAAAAAAACAATGAAGAAGAAGAATAGATTTCATCGTTCAGTTCGTTAGTTCGGTATGGGGAAGTAACGATCCTGTTGTAGTCAAATTCCATTCACCTATCTTGACGTTATCATCGCATATTTATTTATTGAAGAAAATAATCCGTGGCAGCTGTTAAAGTTACTTTGGGTGGCTGATAAGACAACGGTAACGAGACAGCCGCATTCAGCAAAAAAGAAGCACTTTTGACCATTATATAACTTCACTTAGGTCATCATCCAGTTGCTGTGTCCCTGTGATGGGTAAAACTAATTATGATATAGGATCTCCTGATACCAAATATGGTAACATTTCAATTAGTGGAATGAAAGAACGATGAGCTATATGATAGGCTAGCAGTGGGTCTGTGTTTGCTAAGAGTTTCGTATTGTAAGCGGAGATGTCGAGTCATTCTTTGATATGGTTCTTGCTTGAAAAAAATATTCATGGTAAACGGTGATACAGCGTTACTCGGAAAGGCAGGTGTCCCCGATTGCGAAGCCGCGCGAAATCTCATTAACCAATGGTATAAAAATTCTATGTCAGAGAATATCACGAATTTCTTTTTTATTTGATTGTAAACTATAGTAAGTTCAGTTACACATGAGTGACCCCATTTGTCAAGATAAACGCGTCTGAACATAAAATTGTAGCCTTAGCCGACTTATCGGATTTACCCAAGTTTATATCCCTGAATCTAAGCTGGTTCACTTGCTTTACAAGCGTGTTTACAGGCTGAAGTTAATTCCTTGGTAATTGTATTATCTTGCTTTAATTGGCGCTTAATAAACATTTCGGATCACGAATTGGAAAATTTTCACTTAGTAGGGAACTTGATCGGCATCGAAACCGACTGCGCTCCAAGGTCATTCAAGGGCGCTAAATTGATCGCTTACTTTGTAATCGTGTCAGCGCGGCAGTGATTTGGAAACGATAAAACCTTTTGACACAGTTGTATAAACGCTAATAAATTGAGTACAACTCTTCGTTTAACTCATATTTTTCCTCTGATGAGTATTCAACTATTTAAGTCAAAAAATATTGCCGGTTATGCGGTATATAACAAAGAAGCTTTGCCAATCACGTGTGCTATCCATACAAGGGAGGTTCATGTCCAAATTCCGGGACTGAATTCCTTATGGTCTTGTTAAGATTCTTCTACCAAAGTTATTTCATTTAATTATGACGTAGATTATTATCAATGTTTTTTGCACCCATTTTCTGATGCAGAGGAAAAATATTCAAATGCTTCATGCGGTCCCGAACATGGAATAAGCCCTAATCGCACAACAAGACGGGAAATGCAGTTATCCTGTGGAGCAGTGGAAAATGGTGTATGTTAGCTAGATGACTAGATGGTTTTGATAATAGTAGTTCAACAAATAGTGTTCAGTAAAAGGCCTACCAAAAAATATTTCCAATAGTAAGGTTTCAAAACGACTATCCCGCATGCTTACATCCGCCCTGTTTGTTCCTACTAATATTCATACAAGTAGAAGGTGTTTATCGATCGATTGACGTAGAATTCACTATGGCGAAGGGAAAATTTGTCATGGCGGTGATGAAGATAGTCCCCGAAATCTAAGCGGACTGACACTTTAAACAAATGATAGTTCTCCGGAACGAAAGCTTTGAGTTTCACCCACTGGAATTTGGTAAAAAATTTATTTTGAGTAGAGTAGTTTTCGTTCAACCTGACGTAAGCCGTGTGAGTGCACGTTCACCTTTGCAGTATATTTCATATAAAAAAGAACATGTGACAGCGTGAATCCTGATCTTATGCAAAATTTCATACTCAAATTACTGAATGCTTCATCAAAATGGCGAGGCAGTCACTGGAGGATAGTGACGGGTTTATTAGTGCCATATTTCTAGCGCTAAATGTGACAAATTGCTATGAGTAAATTTTATTTTGTTCTCAACAGCGAGTCAACAGCAAATCGCAATGGATCTATACAGATGTAGTTTAAAATAGAAGTTACACTGAATTTCTAGCCTTATCTACCTTTTGGGTAATATGTCGAATCTCGCGGCCCCTTGTTGTCTGCATTTTCACCTCTTGCTAAATAAAAGGAATACAAATTCAAAATCTGTGTTCATTATAGTGTTACGCAATGGGACGAAAAATATGCATGGGATATTTATTACATGAATATTGGGAGGACCTGTTTGTGTGTTCTGTTAAACTCGTCGCAGCTCTTAGGATCACTGTGAATGCCGTGAAATCACGTAGACTACATATTTAAAACGGTCAGCCTGTTTTCGTATAACCGCTAGTTATTAGGAAAAGTCGATTTAAAGAACAAACTCAATATAATCACCCGTCACCGCATGTAACAATATCAGATGATGAAGGCGAACGTCATTTGGAAAATCATCTGCAGCAGTACAAAGAAAATTTGGCACTCATCATCTCACCAGTCAAATGCAGTTGAACTGCCGAACTTTAAACTGGGCAAAGTTGTGATAGATATTCAAGAGCAATTACAAAGCTGATACGTCTTTTCGAAGGCAGTGGCAGGGAATCGGAATCAAAGATTAGTGATGGAAGAAGATTAAGCTACTCACAAAATTATCAATAGACAGTAAACCAAAGCCGCAGACAATAGAGTAAATAATTTAATCACTTGGAGCTTGACACTAGTGGTTTGGACCGAGAATGCAATAGTTTTGCATTTTATACCCACATCCATGAGACGATAACCCTGAAAAATGCCAAACATTTAATTTAACATTTATAAAGTTTGAGTAAAATGTGCAGAAATGTCACAATTTGAGCAAATCTTAAACGACGGGCTCTAACGGGAGCTCAACTCGAGTCTCATTCTTCCCGATTGTGAGATTGACCGGATCACCTGAGGTTTGTGCGTGAACCATGTTGTCGGAAGAGCAATTAGTCAAAGTGTGGGAAATCATGGCTATAGGTATTCTCCATCATTCTCATTTTGCTAGTACGTGGAGAAATCCGTTAAAGTTGTCATAATAAGGCTCCGTGTTTGCGGTGATTCACACTACTGTCTCTAAACCTCATCGAAATAGTTCCAGGAGGATTCATAAGGTAATCACTAAAATGCATTCAGTAGGTATTATTTCCTATACTCATTGTTGTTCTTTCTTCTGTGCAACGAAGTGAGTAGGACTGACAAATGTGCATCTGTTTGGGCCGGTCATAAAACAGCCAGGAATGAAAAAAAGAGTCGATGCAATCAAGATCGCTACAATGCATACCAGCTGTACCGGTCATACTATCATACCATTTAGTTTCACTTGACCGGCTTCAAACAAGATAATCAGGAAATGGCATAACCGACGAAATCACAGAGGGGACTGACCACTGAGATGTGGAATCAGAACAATGGTGATCAAAGATGTTAACGTGTACAAACCTGTATGCCAGTCCACTAGTGATTCGATGAAAAATCCTAAAACCTATGCACGCTGTCTTTTCACATCGTAAAATCAAGCCGTGGAAACACTCGACGACTGAAAATTCTAACAACTTCATTGTTAAACAACGTCATCATCATTGTCATCATCGTTGATATCGGGGGTTGCAGCCAACTGGGAAAGTGAGTACAGTCGTCGGGCGGTGAATCTTTATTGAAATTTTTCCTGTCATATTCTCCAAACGGTGAAGAGTTCGATAAACATTTATGAATCAACATAAACTTGAAAGATTTTGGAAGGAATATATGAGCCGATGGTAACGCACGGTGTGCACAGGACTATACAGAAGCAGTTGGTGGTACTTTATGTGCTACCCGGCAGATGGCAGTCTTTATGCAATTTAGCACACGTTTGTGATATTTCAGAGCCAACGATCAAATGTTTGTTTGGTTCATTGTAATAGCACATATGTGGATCTTTGGAGGAGCGCACATAGTAGCGCGTGCTTTCATTTGTGTGTGTGTGTGTGTTTGTGTGTTGACCAGGTTTGGCGTACGTGTTTCGACGTGTACACCTGCGTAATTTGACGTTTGCAATTTATTCTGAAAAGGGACTGATAGCCTGGTGTATCGCTTCACCCTGTCAGGTTTTCATAGAACTGACGAAATTCACAATGGAGAAGTTAGACTCGATGATCGTTCTAAATTTACGTGCTACATTATTGTAGTAATACAGGAAGCTGCATCTCTCCGTTACAAACCAACCAGGATTAATTTGACACATGCGAGCTTGAACAGTGTCAGCCGCATGATTCACTGTTTTTGTTATGTCAAGATTCTTTTAGATGATTACACGCTTTTTTTCGCCTAAATTGGAGAGATTTGTTCCAAGTACATCCCCGCTCGTTTGACTTGCCTAGTTACAGATAGACTCGAATTATTTCCATACCATGGTATTAGCAACTTTTTACTAGTTGACAGGTTAGAAAGCAGTAAAACGAGCTACCAGTAGCATAGGAACGGCAAGAAAATGTACGAGGAGAAGTAGATGAGGAATCCATAGGTGCCCTTATTCTGTAACCCCAGGAAATAACACTCTAACGATATCAGAGGAAACTCTGTGCAATGATCTGCAGTCAGAAACTGTTGGAATCGAAAATCTGCAGCCTTTTTAGAAATATTTATTGCTTCCCACAATCTCGATAATGAAATAAAAGAATAGCTTTGTTCGATATGTAAGCGAAGCTCAAAAAGAACTGATGGCAATCTATACATACCTCACAAAAGTCCTGCACCTCATGTCTGAACGTCTCGCTCTACGTAGATTCCCACGCAATGAGGAGTGCATAGTAGGCAAGCGGTTGTTATGCCTTATGAGATACGATGAGGCAACTTTTAGAAAAGTCAAAACAAAAACTGTGCCCACATGGTTACAGGGATTTCCGCTAGAATCACTTTTCCATGTATCACTAGTGAACGTCAAGTGGCCCGCATGAAGCCGGACAGAGGTTGAATACGCTTCATTCTGATTTCAAAACCAAGCGGAAATGGCCGCGTAGCACAAACATCTACCATCTGTCTATTATATTTGTAGTCTAAATTTGTAATTGAGTCTATTGAACACCTTTAAGTTGCTGACAAAGGTGGGGGAGATGGATTCGCAGTCAAATTATTCAACGGCACTCCGTTTCATGACACCCATCTTGACAATATTGGAATGACCTTGCTCCGAGAATTTGGAAGATATCAGAATCATTTCAGTTAAATATTTTTTCTAACAGGCGTGAGGAATTGCGGGCCTCTCTTCACTCCTAAGGATCAAATTTGCGTGGGGCCCCAGGGAAAACACACAAAACGTATAGTCAAAAAAAGTGACTCAATTTTGATGAACTCCAGTGAAAAATCGAATAAGCTGTTTGTTTTTGGACGTTTTTTGATGTGCATTTTTGATGATTCCTAACAGGGATGAAACACTGCTCCCAGTGGTAAGTTGAGGGATGATGCCGCAAGATTAATAGTAGCTTGAACTGTGTCTCTATTTTTGTTCTGAATCAGTGGCTCGTTAGAGATCTTGGTCGTCTTCGGGTTCGGTGAAATTTTCGTCCTGAAGCAAGATAATTAAATGGCTCTCCGTGAATCCACCATGTCTTGCCGACAGTGGATTACATAACAGGCGTATAGATTACCTGAAACGGAGTTTGATTCAATGTGACTCGAAATGTCTGCTCTACAATCTGATGGTGGCCGCTGCGGGACTAAAGCAAAGGTGTGCCACGAGCGAAATTCAGACTTGGCATTTCACTACTAACTTGGTACTTGATAGACAAGATGTAATTTCAGGAATGAGTCGCATTCAAGCGGCGATGCGATACACGGGGATATTCCACTTATCTTCGGTTTAATCTGTATATTGTTCCGTGGGTGGCAAGTGGTATGCTAGCGGCATATGTTAACCAGTAGTTTAATGTTGATTTGCGCGACGTTTTGGGTCTTACTGCATTTGTTTTGCTTTTGACGTACAGCTGAAATGCATTTCGAGAAATAAGTCAGGAGAAATACCATGTACTTTTTGACTCAGCAAGATTGAAAAAGATTTGAGGAAATAAAAGATCGATATTCATTTGAACTTACTTTGGTAATTCGGGATCAATATTTGTTGATACGGTGCAGCAAAGTCCGTTTCTGTCAGCTGTTGATTATTCTTCAGTTCCTTTATCAATGGATTCTTTTTGTCCTGGTCTGTTCGGTTCCTCTTTAGCTGTTTTGGCCAGCTCGGTTTGTTTTACCAATTTTTGTGCCGTGATACTTGGTTCTTTTGGCTTAATTTCTGGCCCTGATGATTTCGCGGATTTCTTCTGTTGCTCTTCGGCTACGGTGCTCGCCAGTTTTGGCTTTTGTAAATTGTTAATAATTGATTTCCTTTGGGTTTTCATAATACTCTCACTATTACTATTACTATTACTACTACTCTGGTTCGTGCTTTCCTGACTTGACTGATTCCCTTCGGAAGTCCGACTTCCTGAGGGCATGATCTCAAACGTCACGGGCTGACTTCCTGGGCTTGAATTTACTGTGGATTTGGGTATCGGTTTCTTCTGCGGTTTCGCAGTGACATTCTGAATTTCACCATGGGATATACTGTTCTCCTGGTTTCCCGGTTTATCTATGGACTCAAGCTGCACTGATGGGTCTTTTGAATGACCTGGCTTTTTGTCTTCTGGTGGGTTGTCGTTTTTCTTTTTGATCGCACTACCACTCACTTTTGTGTCATTCATAGTAATTGCATTTAACTCTGCTGACTTCATCTCACCGGCAGATTTCACAGCTGAGTTTGATGGGCTGTTTTTCGCGGTGGCATCAGTTTTCCGCTCTACGGCTCTCTCTTTGACCGCACTCATATCTTGCTTTTGTTTCTCTATCACAACTAATCTATTTTGTTGTTCCTGTGTTCCGTCACTAGCACCTGGCTCCGAAATTGTACGTGATGGTGGAAGGTCACTTTTTAATGATTTTCCTTTATCTCCCTCGGTTGCAGCTAATCCCACTGGTTCTTGGGCGGCTCTTGACGAGATCAAGGAAATTTTCTTGGTCGCACCGGAAATTTGCCTTTGCTCTGACGTGTTTCCGTTTCCCAATCCGCTTGTGGATGGCGGTGCCGGCGAAGTCGGTGTGCTTTCGTTGCTCAGGTTTTTCCGCGTCAGCAGTGAGTTGAAAAAGCTACTTAGGACAGCTTCTTTATCGGTCAGGTTTGAACTAGTCTGTTGGCCTCCACTGCTGATCGTGCCGGTTCGGCTGGTCACATTCCCTGGCAGGGAAATTGGACTGGTCATTTCACTGCCAATCTGTAGAGACATGAATAGTGATAGGGGAAACATCGGTCAACGTTCATTGTTTTCTTGAAAACATGTCATGGGTTCCGGAAATAATTGGCAATACATGAAGCCACGTAAGGCCACGTAGTGTCCTAGTTTTAACAGGACAATCTACCTAGGTGTCTTTCGCATAGCTTGGGTTGCGGACGTAATGTTCGACTAGAGATCAAAACTCGGTTTTTCTTAGAATCGAGGTAGTTTTGTTGCAAGACTTTGCTGTTTAATAAGGCTTTCTATGAAAGTACTCTAGCGTCAATTAGGGGCACTCATGGGAACACTTATGTATTTGTTTGTGAGATGCCTTGGATTGGAATCGTGAACGTGTTGGCTTTTCTCACGTAACCCCGAGCTGACGGGGAGGCAAAAAATTTCCAAGGGCTCTGATTGCTTCTATCTCAACAATTCCCTTTTGCACAGTTTTATAGCTCATGACTGGAGTTTCTATGATTTGCACCCTATAAAGTAAGATCTCGTAGTTAGTCATCAATTCTTTAAACAATACGGCAAGTTTATACAATACTATTTACAAAAATCTGTACAGAGGAATAATACTATGAAGATTTCGTCTCTGTTCTTCCAGATATCAACGCCACATCTTTCTGTTTTTAGTTCTAGTTTCAATGGACAACGGGACTTTGTTCATTGCACATGGATAAATTGCATCGGGCGAAATCATTTCGTATCGTATTTAGGATAAGATCTGCAGAACGAAACTTTATTCACTGTTGGAGTAAAATATGACTGTTATGTGAAAGGGTTTCTAAGGAAATTAACAAGTTGGTTCTCCAGAGGTAGACCGACAACAAAAAGGAAAGAAAGAACAATAACCACTGCTTAATTGAAGTCCTCCTGGTGGCTTGTCACTACCTTTTTAGTTCCTTCATTAGTGGAACCAACGCGTACGTCAATTTTCCGGAAGCAGGCCTCGGCCAACAGAGCCATCCCAAATAGGGCATTTGACCGGCAATAGGAGGATATGAACCCGTGATATTCATATCCGAACGCCACGAGCTTATCCGTTCGACCACTGCCGTTTTTGGTGTTTCTTAACGAATCGAGGGTCAGGCATGTACTGCGTGGTTTGTATGGATTGCAACATTATTACCGAACTTAGTTAGCTGAGAACCGACTCGTCAAGCGATGCCGATTCCCAGTTGAACGTATATGATCGTATACAGATGATTTGCTTCCGTTTTCAAACGGTTGCTACACCATTCGAACCAGTGACAATGGTTTCCCATACTCGATTTATCAATCCACTCCGTCCGATTCCTATTGAGTAAATGTATGAGTAGGTCATTTTTTCTTCACAGTTTTCCCTCAACCCGGTATGCCTCCGTTTCTACCCTTTGCTGTATACGCGATAGGTTCCAAATCAGCCGTGGCGTCCGTGGCTATTGATACAATTCCATTGGCGTTGACTGTGAATAGTCCGCGCCATTAGGCGTTGAGGTCTACCCATGATGTCCCCTATAATCTTCAGAATTACTCTATCCTTCTCAATTTAATGAATTGTTTTTGCGCTCTTGAGCCCAACGTGATCGAGAAATACGCCGCTATTATTATTATTATTATTATTATTATTATTATTATTATTATTGCTTCATTGAAGTCAATAGGAATTTGAATTGATCTGGGTTTCGGATACACTGCGTCCATCTTTGTTTGGTAGCATACCTCAAGAAATGCGCGTTGGATGGTTTGTGAGACAGCTCTGAGATCTTAGAATCTATGAATTGCCAAACCACTGCACGTTCGTTTTCCCCCAACTGTACTGCCTTTTCCCTATGTTTCAGCTGGGCTTGAATCCGGGGGTGCATCAGTGTGACCGAATGACTGTACTCATATAAGCTGTGATGAAAGTCGACACAAGACGATGTAAATTGTTTATGCTTGGGGATTTCAGTTCAATACTACCATAACAAATGCTGTCCTAACTGCGAAACGTTCAGTCCTAACATCTAAAGTTCATACTGGGACATGTTCTAGCACTAGGCATCATAGCAGTCTGTGTTTAACTTATGAAGGTGACTACGTGGATGGATATACTTTGATTTGGAGGAAGGGATGGCGAATGTTCCGTCAATTTCGTTTGCATCCTGGTGGACATGAAAGTGTGACCAAATACGCTCCTTCGTAATGAAGCTTGATTACAGTGGGTTGAGAGCCAATTCCGCATGTCCGATGATTTCGTGAAGTATCTAGTCTGCGAGTCACACTGATAAGTTGGTCCCCATCTCTGTGTAGTATTCAAAACCTTTGTCGTACACGGGATGCCACAGATAAGTTGTCTATGGGTGGAAATTGATTTTTTGTGATTCAGCGGTTCGCAGCTGTGAAACTCAGTGTTATACTGTGTGATGGGCTTCGACAAATCGCTGAATGTTTTCCCAGTTGAAGTTAGACCAAGTGATTCGGGTTACGGTGGTTCTTCCCGGGTTCTCGTCCCAGTTACGGCGCAGTGGATATCTACTACTCTTCATGATTCCAAACAAGGACGTAACAGCTGCACAGTGCTCCCACCTGTTCCTCCTGGTAATTTGAACGCTGACACCACATGATGAATGATTTCGTGGGGTATCTAACGGCCTAAAACTCTCACGAGTAATTTTGTCCCAGAAACTCAACCGGGAATAGACAATGCAGAATTTCGCGACACTACTGTCTGAGCAGTCTCTTGTGCAATTAACTCATTTGTTCACACACAGCCACCAGATTTTCAATAGACGATGAAACCTACTTTCATCTTGAAGAGCTTTCGAATGGAGTATTGGCAAAGCTTAGCTCACCTCCATGTATACGTGTACGTGAACACAACGAATTTTAGAGTTGTACGAAAGCTTCAGTTGTAAATAGTGCTTCTTTTAGTCTGACATACCTTGGACAATGATGATCCACCTCCGGGTGACGGGGTTTGCATTTGTTGCAGCTGAAGTTGGATTCGTGCCAGAAATGTTTGTTCATCTTCGGCCGCTTGCAACAGTAACGAATCGTCTGCCCGTGCTGACGAATCCGTTGGAGAAATCTTTCCTGTTAGAATATCGCGTATGGAAAATGTCGAATTTAAATTTGAGGTGGTAGTTAGTTATACAATGACCGTTTAGGAACTGCTTGACGCACGAGTTTGGTAGAATGGTGTTGTCCTGTAACCACTAGCACCCATTACAAGTTGGGGGGGGGGAGAGAGAAGGCCAGCGGGAACCGTGACCTTGAAACATCGAGCGGCATAGAACCATATGAGGTCTCCTTAGATCAGACGTTGTGACGAGGTTAGTGACGAACTGCCGTGCATCACTAAAGTGACCAGCTGACGTGGGATTCGAATGCCTGACGTTTTTGTTGATAGACGCTTGATCCACTTGACTACGCCGATCAGCATTTGACCCCCCCGAACGCACTTAAGTATTTGTCGGAGGAGGAAGATGACTGGCTGGATTTAAAATAATCCGCACAAACTAGGTCCCTCTGATTCGATCCCGTCATAAATTTCATGAGATACGCTTTCGTCGAGCGTGACCCTTATTTGATTAAAGAAACTTACCACGATCTGTGTCGAGGTATCATACATCGTGGAAAAATAATTTATATAGGTTCTGACGAAAACTAACCGTCAAGGACGTGAATCCCACGTAACCGAAGTTGTATACTACTGGCATTTCATTTTCACGAATACGTCGCATGAGCTCCATACACCCAAACCCCTCTGGGTCAACATGCGTGGTGGCAATCTAAGCGGAAATCAACGACTCCTCGCCAGCTTCTGAACATTGTTCAAACATTTGCGTGAACATTGATTCAGAATAAATTTCGAATTGAGAACACAGATAACAGTCAGTTCGATGACCAGAGGTCGAACGAAGCACTAGGATGGGGAAGACGGAGGGAAGGTCACAGCCATCAACCATTAATGTTCCACAACCTATACCGTGAAAGGGTGAGGCTGATCACAAAATCTAATTGTTTACACGGACCACGCTAATTTAGGGAAACTGGCAAATGCTTCCATGACGTGCTATGATCCCTCACATTGTTCATGGGATGTCACTCAGAATGCTCGTCCACCAGCATTGAGCTGGATGCAGTGGACCAGGTGTCACGTGCTTGAACTACTTTGTGTTTTCAATATATCCAGTGGTTGAGGGCAGTTAATTATTTGGTGAAAAATCGGGAATATTTTAGTTTATTACCCATCGTTTACTGTGTTATTACCTCTGAGGGAGTGTGGATTTTTTTGACGTTATCTGCCCATCGGATCTGGCAAAAAATATTCGAGACTAAAGCGTACCTTGCCAATCGAAACAAAACAAGCGTGATAAACAGACTAACGGATACTCGATGCAAGAGACGATATGTCAATCAGCGTTTGAGTAATTTGACAATAGCAGGCACGTGAAATGTAGCATTTTATTGCTCAATCGTGGGCTGATCGCTGACACATGGCTGCTAATTGTAAATCTGTTCCTATGTGACAAAATTCTACCCGGTAGGTCTAGGATTTAGTTTGAATACGGTGACTGTTAGTCCTCTAAATGTGCGTTCACATTGGCTAATTGATAGTGGCCCATTCACATGCTGAAACACCGACAATGACTACCTTGAAAACAATGGTATGAATCGAAAATGTAAACATTTTGAGTCACCCAAGAGCTGATGGCCTACACTTTGATTTTGTAGGCGTACTTTTAAACCTGACTGAAGTCAGGATAACAGTCGCAGTATTTATCAGGCATGCTCGAGTTAGTTATAATCACATTTTGGACGTCCTGCCCGTCCATGTTCAATCCCCTTTCCCTAAATGTCCGTTTGCGTTCAATCTAAAAACCGGGTTGGGCCCCTTACAACTCAGGAAATGTCTGCATTTATCTGTTCTAGAGAACTGACACGGATTTCTGATCTTTTTTTTGCTGGATCGCCTAAAATATCTATGATGTGCTGTACACGTATATTACTCCCACGTTCTGACTGAATTCGGGGTCGGGTACGCGATTCCACGGGTTGCGCATTACCCGCAAAGCAATTTATCTATGTCAGGTGTCGATTGATCTGTTCATTTTACATGTGATGTTCAGATAAGAGATCAGCACTTCTGCCTCTTTCTGGATTCCCGGATTAAACCGACAGTTAATCTACTAAAACCCCACATACCGCCGTAAACCTAATAAATGCGATAACTGAATATGCTCGGTACTACGCATTTTTGTCGTATTCTGTTGTACCTACGCGCCTGTTAGTATTGACATCCAACAATCCACCCAAAATCCACCACACATATCTACCCCCTGATCCGCCCTAATTGTCGCATTATCACTGCGAGATTCATCTAGCTATGCAACCAATTGGACAAAGATTCTGCTCTCGTTGTATCGTATCATTTCTAGATTGAACGTCCGGTGCTTTAATCACGGCTTTCACTTTCGCTATCGTTTTTCTCTAGTCAAAAACCACGGACTATAAGACCAAAAATATGTACGGAGCTATGTATGACCGAGTGAGACGTGGCGAATAGTTCTTTTAGAACTAGTGTGCACTTACCTCGAGATGCAAGTTTCGAGCGCACTTTGGAACTTCGTGGGAAATTACTTCCAAATTTCCCACTGGCCACTGACTCCGGCAAGTTCTTCCGCAACAGTTCCAGTCGGTGCTCGTTATCCCAACCTGAAGGTCTTTGGGAAGTTGCGTTGAAAATAAAGTGAACTGAGAAGAAGACGAACACACCGACGAGGGATTAACATATGAGTCAAATAAACAAACGGAAAAGGAATGAAATGATCACCCAGTGATCTGATGGGGGCATTTTATTCCATCGGACCTTCCATTTTATGGGAATGAGTTCAGACAATGATCCAACTTTCGAACGGTTCATTTTTCTTTCCACCTAGGAAAAGGGGACATGTTAGATCACCAGCCAATTGTTTTAATTGATCCATGCAAGGTTCGGTGTTTAAAAGTAATTTGAATTCGAAAAAGCTTTTAGGTAAGAAATACCAAAGCTTTCAGAACTCTACTAATCTTGATCACACTGCTAACCGTATGAGCCATTTAAAACTGAGTAGTATGGTTTACTTCTTGTTGTTTGTTGTTACCGCGAAATCAAGTAGATTACTTTCCTGTCAAGGATTCTAGTGAAAAAGTTTAGGAGTATTCAGTTACTGACAGGGCTTCGTTCAACTGCATGTGCACAATAGGTACGGGTGCTCCTTTCGTCGGGGGTTACGATTGGTATAACGTAGAACAAGGACTTGTGTAATGCCATAAGTTCAGGTGCAGTCATAAGTAAACGAGGGCGCTAATTCTGATTCGAACAAGGTATTTCGTGATTCATGACTTGGGGATACTTTTTGACGAACTGCGATTGAAATCAGGCCGGACTTACAGGTGTCCGGGATTTTTAGCTACCGGCCAAGGGTTGTACATCTCTAATGAATGAAACCTATGCTCACTAATTTCGTAATGATTTGACGTGCACTACTGTTATAAGGACCCGGTATTAGTGATCAAAAAGTTAGCCAAAAAACACCAAAACAGAGCTGGGTGGGAGCTCTTCAAGGGCAAAGCTAGTTTTGGTACTGAAGCACGGATAACTAATGCTTCTCGATCGATTTCTCATATCCCAAATAACGCAGTTCTCTTTCTTTAGGTAATTCCAGCGCAGTGGTCCGAACATCAAAGGCATGAAGGCGACCAATTAAATGCACAAATACTAATTCTGCAATTGTTGGACAAAACCTGTTTGGAATTATATTGTTGTCAATCGTTTCTTTCATATCTTTCTCAAGTCCGTCACGATTGGCTAAATCAAATAAGAACAATCACCTGGTCTCGACATGGTCAAAACATGCATTGCTTATCAGTCAAATCAACAGATTAATATAGGTTCACTCAAATCGCTTTTTCTTGGGCCCCGGTTACTTGAATTTAGTTGAGTTCAATACGACTAAGACATTATTCATTCTCGGCGGTTAACGAGTATCCGTTTGATTTCCGATCGATGTACCACATTGTCCCTGGTTCTAGACGGCCAATTGCACATTTGTGTTACCGTAGCCTTTCTGGTTTTGTCAATGTCACAGCCGACACCTGCAAAACCTAGCGGGTTACGGGTGAGCCGATTGAGAAGAGCACAACATGCAGATGATGGACCGGAAAATCAGTAAATACAGATCTTCCTTGGAGCTGGATCTAGATGAATGAGTGAGACTGGCTCATATTCAGTGATTCCCGACGTTCAAGATGCAGTTGGGGTGTACAGCCACACATGCACACACAAAGACACAAAATAAGGTTGGAGATCAGACTTGTGCACTGATCATTCTTGGCCGACTGGGAAGCCGCGTTCTTCACAAATTGCAACAAAAAATTAAATGATCACATTTAAACAGAGGATTGGGATTTTCTTCTCGTCTAGACGCAATCTCTACTTCAAACAAGGAGCCATCTAGACCTTACAGTTTAGTGAAATGTTCCTTCTCGATATGCAAGAACATACTGATGCGTCATTGTAAAATAAGGATGAGTTTGCAAGGTACCCTATAATCCACGGGAGGTTTTAAGCAACTGCAGAACAAAATTCAAGCTAATTTTGGACCTCAATTGGGACTGTGAAAGCTTCTCAAAGAAAGGATATGTATTAACATTGAAAACACCCTCGCATTGCAGTGCGCTGTCTCTGGGGAGAAATTTTGCTCTGCTCAGTATATTTTAATAGTTATTTTTCCTTTCTGTTTGTCTTGGAATAAGTCGTTGCAAAAATAGTAGTCAGCTCGCTCTGAATCGATTACTGTTGTGATATTTTTGAGCTGGACAGTCGCACTGGAGATTTTTGTTTTATACGATTTGTCCGAATGCCATTACCATTGAAGTTCGAGGCAAAACAACGAGAATATTAAATACGCTACCATGCTCGTGATCCCATGATCGATAAACAATTCAACATGAACAGAATCAGAGCATATGATGTATCAACTCACATAAAAACAGCAACCGGATCGATCAGACAGGCTGATGTGGAGAACGGCAAATCGTACAATCGATGTTTCAAATATCGAAACAACAAATCCGTGTTAATGGCCTCCTTGGTTGATGTGTAAATCAAGCTAGCTTCATCTGTGGATTATTGATTTTTATTCAAAAGATAGTTTAGTCAAGGAAATGACTAAAAAACCATTTGAACAAATAAGATGAAGTTATCATCGATTTGATATTTAGCTGTTACCGTTTCTCGAAAGTTTTGTAACAGACTGACAAAGAATAGCATTATTTGAGCCGTTAGAAACGTGCACAGATGATGAATCCATTTTAGGGTCACGCCCTGATTCGTCAGAAGTGTACGTGTTGATCAGGCTAATCACTGGATAATAGACAAAAGATCTTCAAGTATGAGTTTTATTGTAAGTGTTCTGTTTTGCATACGGATAGATGGGCGAATCTTCCCCAGAGACCCACGACTGGTTTTACAGTCATTGCTCCTCGTCGGACATGCGCACCCGATACTCATGTGTTCCTTTTTTAGGCTGGCACTAGAATCACATTCGACTAATTTGTAGGGTGTGCTGAAGGTGAATCCATGTAAGAATTCTACCGCGATTTGTTCATGTTCGACGAAATGCTCGCCCTCGATTCGCTTTCTAGGTGTGTAGCCATGAATATGTAACGTTGATTATTCCTAGCTAAAATAAGTCAACTATGCAGTGTTTCCATGAGCTTGAAAGAGAAGTTGAATGTTGACACTACATGAGGATTCATTTGGAAATTTCAGAGATTCGTTCGGATTTGCAAAAACCATTAGGTGCATGCAAAATTTAGGAAAGCCACACTTTTCCTCTATAACCACTGCCCACTAATTTGAGTTGTGACTACACAGAAACCAGTCAACTTGTCACAAGTCTTTTGAGTACACTCCCACTTGAATGTACTTTTAACGACCAATTTCTGCTTACAAAGGAACTATGTCGTTAAAATTATGCCTTTGCCTATTGGGTTACCATTGGGTCTAGTTTTTTAGCTATGTTAAAAGAGCGAATTTGGGGATTGTCACCCTAAAACAGGAAACCAACAGCATGATCTCTCAGTGATGCTATGTAGACAACATATTCTGCCTTACGGATGAAAGTGCCAAAAACAGAAAAAATGGCACAGTCGATGAATAAGACACTGGGCTGCATTCAGTTTAGGTTGAAACTGCAAGAAATAACATTTGGGCTCTCGTTGAACTGCATTCAGCAGAACTTTACAGAGAACCACCGAACGACGGTTAGGCTGGGACCAAGTGTGGACAGAGATATACGCCAACTTTCCAGTCCTGCATCAATAAGATACAAAATTAATCTTCTCCCGGTTTGAATGCTAACAAAATGCAATCAACAACGAAGGAGGGTTGGACAATGCCCACAAATCTCAGGGAAATGGGTATTCTGAGCACTTTGTAGAAAAAACACGAAAGATAGGCCAAAACGTGACCATAATCATAGCGCATTTGTTCGTTCGACTACCATTCATGGGAGGTGGCAATCCAAACCTAATCAGTGGAGGTCTAACGCTGTTCCCGAGGTCCATCTGTTTTGGATATTTGAATTTCTAACCAAAGAGCCGCCTAGAATACCGAGGGTCGGAATCACGTGACCTGGTCGAAGCTGCTAGCGCAACTCACCGGTTGTGCAGCTTTTTAGTTTTAGCTTGTCGTAACGCGGAGATATACGTCCTGTACGAATACGCTGTGGTCCTTTTGCCAACTATACCTTGGTTGGTAATTGAACTCAGACGGTAGGTCCTGTGTATTAATGAGCTCCTGGGTACTTTGGAATTCTGACAAGAATGAATGACCATATTTGACTACCCCAATAACAACTTACTAATTCAGGTGTGTGTGAAATGGAATTTATATTGGCCAAAGTCAAGACAACCATCCTAACAGATGGAGAAGCACTGCTCACGCTGGTTGAAATGTAATGGAACCAACTTTCTCAATCATTTATCGGGTTCCCCAGTCTCAGCAAGCACACTCACAACACTTTGTGACCGTAGGAGCTACTAATATTCTTATTTTTGCACTCACTCTGCGTTCAAGGCATGAAGCCGTCCGCGTCCTACAATTACTTTGGCAGCAGGTCAACCTCAACCAACCCACTGACACAGGCTCAGCCTGTGTAACTGACCCGATCTGGTCGCGATAATTCAAAAGCACCCAATTCTCTTAAAAGACATGTTCTTCAACCAATTTCTGGACACTTCTCACCCATATGATCTGCAGAAATAAGCAAATGAATCACTAGGAAAGCAATCATTTGCATCTGAATTTACTAACTGTACAGTTAGGTAAGAAAGCTAATCCGAACAACAAAGACATTTGATGAATTGCCGTTAATCCAGTTTCTTAACTCTCATGCTTAAGACTGTTGCCCTACAAGTAAACTGATCAGTTCCGGCATTCTTTCCGTCAGCAGAACTTTCATCTTCTAATCAAACCCTGAGTCATTCATCATTATTATTATGTGAATAGTGTCAGCCGTTGCTCCAAATGACCGATATTCTGACGCGGACAGAATGCGATTGCAAAGTAGTTCAATTCGCTAAAGTTCAATTTTGTCAGTTGTTAATTGTTGACAGTCCGGGGACAGTTCTGTTTTGTTAAAAGCAATGAATCACTATTTTTTTCCAGAGCATTTTATGTTATGCGACACGTATGGTCAAACGTTAATCAGTGGCTTGAAGTGAACCGATTAGAGGGGAATCGTTGAGGCAACTTCTTGTGATCTCGTACCATTCTTTCTCTTTGCTGATGTCTACAGCAAATCTAAGCCCAAACACTTGCTCGATGTGACAACGCCAGAGGAACCTTCGGGCAGTTGTTATTAGCCAAACCAGTCCTAGAATTCCGTCGTTTTCGAGATCCTGCTACTTGTCGAAATTTTTCCGTCAGAAGATAACGTGAATACGCATGACATACCAAGATGACTTACCCAACTTCCTGGCTCTTTTGGGGACTTTGAACTCTCCATTTGTTTACGCTTTTCCATCATGTGACCCTTGGATTTACACAATCGCAGATATTCCCAGTCGAGGTCTGAGTGGAGGTAAGTTTCCCAAGCTCATAGATGATTACTCGTTTTGAACTTCTTGCGAAATGTTCCCGAACGATCGTGCACCTCGAATAATCTCCACTGGAAGGCTTCAGTACACTGACTTCTCCTGGACACGTATGAGGATATATGCGAATTCTTAGCTTTCCATATTGCCCTGACCAATACAAGGTAACTGGTCGAAGGATGGTGTTTAAACCCTGATTCCAAACAAACCACGGGCGGCGTACGAAGCATACGTCTGTGTTCTCATAGGGATCTGTCGCGGACGAGGGTTATGTGCACCCATTATGTCCTACTCCATCTGCCAGCATCTGTCAGAGAACTACGAGCCCTCAGAGTGTTCTACTGCCTTGTAGTTTGGACCTTTTGGTTTAAAGCTTGGGGAAAGGCCCCTTTATTCAGCTCTCTACTTCGTTCTGGCCCAAAGGGCAATATCCAGTCCACATTCGGACATGAAATGTTTTGCACATTTGTAGTCACTTGTTCACTTATTCAAGCCGTCAAAGATGTGGCCGAGGTGTTGATGGTCTGCAAAACCAAATGTGTACTGAGGGATAGCCGCTTTTCTAAGGTTGGTTCAGGTATAAAAATATTAACACTACCCTTTAGCCTTCTGCTGCGTCTTTGGAGATAGGAAAGTGATTCGCCCTTTTTCATACACAGGTCATCGCACCAATACTGAAACGACACATGTCACCTACAGCGTGAGTACACTAATGCAATCAGATCAACGAACAAACTTATCGCGAGCTCCCAAGACTGTTCATTGATGCTTTCTAGTCTATCGCGGCTCCTGCCCAGGACCATATCAAGGAAGCTAACAAAATTCGCCCTGGGTTTGAGCTTTTACTGAGGCTTCCGCATTTTCTCCGGGAAGTGCGACAGTCACATGGAGTTACGGGGCTGAATTTGCTTCACGCAAATAGACCGCATTCAACAACTGGTTGTACAAGATTCTGTCAGATGATTTGTTCAGACGTAAAAGGCCAAAGACGCCAACCGCTGCCTGTTTGTTGCTGCTGCGTACGCTCAGATGTTCTAAAGCCCAGACACAACCAAAATATATCTTGCCAGAAAACTGACGAGCTGTTTTGAAAACCATCTCGTAGAGACATAATAGTGTGGCTTGGTGGGACGAATGCTTTTGTTGGCTACCTGGGCCCGGAAGAACAAATGCTTGGAGGTTGGTGTGGCACTGACCCTCAAAACTGATTGTTTTTTCTAATCACAAATTACTGTCTGTTCTTGTCCGGTATTTTTCAAATAGTCCTCGACCCGAAAAGACCACAAATACATGAGCTACCGTCAATGTGACTTCATAAAATCATGCAGATTTGGTCGTCCAATAGCGCGAAGAAAGTGGAACAAGCGGCTGTCGTCAGCAATCAACTTATCCGATTAAGATGGAACAAGCACGAAGAGCGTATCTTTCACGGCGCACGGATTGGTGAGCTGCTCGTCTTGGGAAACAGTTTGACTGGCCTTGCGTGCCTATGCTTTCACACCATTTTTCCTCTGAACCAGTTAAAACTACATAAACGATTTGTCCTGCACAATGAAAAAGCCAATTGTCCACTTCGCCTTCTGAAACGCACTGCTTCCATCCCAGACGAACACCTGCACACCCACTTCAAAGCTGCTGGTTCATTTCTCTCTAAGATGGACATTAGCCTGTTCACCAACATCTGCTTCCACAAATACAACCCAAGAAGCTGGGATTTTGCATCCGTTTTCCCTATACATACGGATGGGGCCAGAAACATCTAGTTTAATCATCGAGGGCAAAGTCAGATCTCAATTGAGCGAAAGCATTTACCTTGAGTAATCCTCCGCAGATTGCCACCAGTTGTTGAACAGCAGGCCCCTCAAGATCAGGCAGATCTTCGTCCCAACCGAGGTCCAGTTGGCCAGATTTCCGCCACCCGTCAAATATCCGAGATGCACCACATATATCGGATATGGACAACGATCTTATCCTTCGATATCTGAGCAGATATTTAGGTTGCGTCAACAAGACGGTCCTCTGTGATTGTCTCATTACACAGGTAACTGTTAATAGGTATGCCAAGATTATCCAGACGCTAGATCATCAGATATCTGACAGAAAGGAAGCCTATAGCTCATTATCCCTCCACCTTCCATTTGAGAGTGACGTGCCTCAGGGTTGCCTATCTGTGCCTTTTCGATCGTCAACATCCCAAGAGAGTCATGAGAAAATCGAAAGAACAAAGACTTTGGGATTTCAACTTTTAGCGGAATATTAGACTAAACTTATGGAAGGGACATCTCAGTGGATTGCGGCGAAGCTTCTGAGCCACTGGGTCTTTTAAGCAGACTCGTGTCCTTTGCGGTGTATGACTCACCCTCGACAGTTAAAGTGCTCCCATTAGACTGGCAAAAATTCAGTCCTACTCGGGCCGTTAGCAGTAGCAGATCGAAAGTTGCCTAGCGGTTTGCTTACCTGTTCAAGCATATAACTGCTAACGGGCCGAGTGAAAACGAGGACAACGGAAGGTTAAATAGAGTCATTTGGAGATGTGTGGCACCCCTTTCGGATTAAAAGTAAGGTTGGAAAACCATACTGTACTTAGTATACTTCTATAAGCTTGTTTGACCTGGCAAGTTTGAATGGCTGATTTCAACCGGGCTTTGGTCTCCGATTATCGGTCCTTATGGACGGTCTTGCGGGTCTGGTGGCAATGACCAATAGCAATTCCTACGATTCGAAACCGTGTTCAGGGAAAAGAGCATATCACCTATCCCATTGATGCTATGAACTTCTCTCCGACTACTTTAGTTGGTTGTGACTTGTGTTATATATGCCATTTCACTTTCCTCTCGTGGTACGTTAGCCGAACTTAAGATCGGCTGTGGAATCAGAATGACATCCACGCTATGATGTGGGACCGGTCTATGGAAATATTAAAGTTAAGCTTTACTTCTGTCGGCCACTCAGGTTCGAGTGACTGGCAACCCCAGGATGCACAACACAGCTGAGTAAAAACACTGTCGAACGTGGATCAAAGTCGTGCTCAGAGGCACTTATTTTTTTGACAAACTGTGCCTGAACTCCAGAAAGAATCTTGGGATTTAAACACGATTTTTTGCAAAATAACGACCAACGAGGCTAAGTCTGAGCCATATTCCGCGAAGTTTTCAATTTGTTGTGACGAGGATCTCGATGTCCCCAGCCACGCCGGCCTGTGAAACCGATAGAAGTTAGTCATGACTTGAACATTCTGATAGATCAGTGCCCTCAAGCTGTTCGCCGATCATCGTGAAGCACATTTAAACTACGAAAGTGTAGATTTCCTGTTCCACCAGCATTAGTGACGGCCTACTGTGCGAAGGCTGACTTAAAGAAACAGTGATCATTTTGACCAGCCTCAGTGGAGGGAGTGGTTTTCATCAAAACGGTCCCACTGGCTTGCCTTTGCCGGAATGCACGGCTCACGTAGACATGTCTGATTGGGGCTGAATACGGAAGTGCAGGTGTCATCCGAACCAAATCAGCTTGAATGACAGTATTCAAGATAAGTCGGTTTCCGGAACTAGTTTTCTCAAGCAACTGGCGTCCGCTGTAATCCATTTCAGTAGAATTCAACCATATCTGGAGGAGGGACCTGAATATCACAATTGCATGGGACCTCTTGCTGAATCAGGAGCTGAGAGGCACAAGTTATTCATATTGCACTCGACATGTTCTCAGTAGATATCAGTGAGACTTAACTGTGACTCTTGGAACGTTTCTCTGACTGAATTAGCTTTTCATTATCAATCCAAATGGTCGGGTCACTTATCGGCCTTATGCCTGCTGGTGAAAAGTATGATTGCTGTCATCCCTTGCTATTTTCCACGCTAATAGACTCTCAGTATTCAGCTAGTTTACAAAAAAGCCTCGAAACCGCACTGCTAAAATAAGGGAGTGTGTTAGCAAGGAATGGAGAAACAACAACTTTCAAAAGTGTTGAGTATTCAAAAATGGTCTCCCGTTGTCCCAGATGAGCACTGGTTAATTCCATAAAACAAACTTGTTCCCAAATTGAGCGTTAAGGAAATTATTAAATCTAAATGAAGTTCAGTTTTGTCTCTAAAATTTTCCAATATGTTTGGGTACGTACTGGGTTGGTCGACCGAGCATATTCTAAAGCAGCCTCTAATCTAGATGAATAATGTCCCGGGATCGTGATGCCAAATTGACTATTGTGGCAGTAAATCTTAGAGTGAACAGATTTGCATGTATGTCTCTACCAGATTCTAGACAGCACGTAGATTATTTCGCCTAAATTTCCCACTATTCTTTGCCTCTTTTTCGAATTTAATCACCCAACCTTTGTTATTTTACTCGGAGAAAAGTCATGAAGATTGTTACGGGATTAATGATTTTATTACGGAATACCGTAGCCAAAACCATTGGTTTGTCTGAAGTTGATCAGACCGATCACCTCGTTGTGCTGTGTTCCACGACGACAAAACGGCTACCGAAATTACTTCATTGAAAAGTTACGGGAACTGTTGGGGCCTGATATTCAAATGCATTGTACAAAAGTATCATTTGAGGACATATTTCCTCGTTAGCTTCTAGCATGGGTTTACTGCTAGTCGTGACAAAATTCCTATGCATTAGGAATTCTCGTTAAGTCCTCCGCCTTCTTTTGCAGGAAATAATTCAGGAGTGCAAATGTTCAAGCAGTGTTACTCTTGAGACTAATCGGGGACCAACAACGGGACATTTTGTTGCCTAGAGAATGCTAGAAATTGTTTGGCTCTACCATGCTTATGTGTCCAAAGTGTGGTTTTCACAATGAGCGGCCAATCTCCGTACTGTGGAATAGGAACATTTAATTCCGGTTTCGCGCACCCTGCCAAAGGGCAGCATGCTATCAAATGAAGAGACCAAGTAGATGAATACAATAAATGCGTTGGAAAGTTTGGTCATTAGTACTAGCCTTATCATTCACGATGCAGTAAGGGTTAACATGGGCCTTGACATAAGGTCCTGCTTCACAAGCTAACTTTACCATTTTCATTGATATTGTGAACTTATCAAACCATCACCAATCAGTGCCAACCGAGGCTAGAACAAGTTTACCACAAAGGATACATCGAAGACACAGTTGTCGTATATGATACTGAATCGCATCCAAGTGTTCGTCTGTGAATTTACACTCATCCTCCAGTTGAGTAAAACAATCCACCTAGACGAAAGATTGTGACGGTTAACAAATGACTTCATTGTGTAATTTCAAAATGCAAAGTGCCATTTGGTAAACTCGTCCAATCGCATTACTTCAAATCATGAAAGTTGCGCTTTTGAAAACGAGAGTAATGTTGCGGAAATCGAGTTTGCGATTTCACTGGTCACTCAGCCGCTAAGCACTAAACTGCCTGTCTCCTTTGGCACTGCCACCTCTGTGACCAGTCCCAACACCATAATGTGGATACCGCCCACTTTTATCCAAGTTTTCTTTGTTCCCGCTTGGTGCTTACTCTTTTAAACTCAAAAGATAATCCAAAGTCCCAAGAAAAGGGCTTTAGCCCTCAAACCTGTTTCATACTTCAAGAATTCAATTCTCTTTTTCTGTTAGCTGTCTTTATTTGCGATGAGCTGCTCTATTTCAAACCTGCTTACAAAAACAAACTCGCAAATTTAGGGAATTTTCAGGGAGATTCATTTGTTTCCGCCGACAATGACTTGTGAGAAATTTGTTCGCAGATTTTACTGGAGCAACCCCGATCTACTCGAAGTCGTGAACGAATGTGTGTCGAGAATAGATCTGAATGCTCGGAACAACTGCACGTGGGCCAACGGAGAACTGAAAGGAGGAGAGGAAAAAGAAACTAACGAACAACCTTATTTTTCCTATCGCCTACCAGTCCTGCTTCCTCTCTTTCTCTATCTTTCCTGCGTGTGTGACTAAATAGCTTTTGTGTTCGAATCTCTGTGGTATCATAGATCCGGTCCTACCGGGTAACCCCAACCGTAACGTTTAGGTCTGTGTTACGCTTCCGTGACACAAATTTGATGTCAAGGAAGTTTGCTCCACAAGAATGTACCAAACTTTGCTTTAATACATTAATGTACGTTCTTGCTGATAATTCAGTGTGTTCAGCCCGATTATAGCTTTGCCGAAATGAGAGCAAAGGCCTCCGTTTGAGTTTTATCTCAAACTTTGAGAATTTCTTGATGCTTGGGTCTTAGCTAATCAAGAATGACAATTCTGGCACTAATTACGCTATCTTTTGTTTTCTTCTAGGCCACGGGATACAACTTGATAACGTGAAATCAGTCTTCTTCGCTGATACCTGACAACCGAGGCCGGAGAAGACCTTTACTCTGTTATCCTCGCCAAAATATCCGGCGGTCTTTGGCTAAAGAAGAAAAATATTCAGCTGAATCACATTTCAGTCGTGGGTGAGTGTAAAAGCACGGCTCATATATACGGAGTGCTCATACGAAAGTATCTTCAAAGTTCGACATATGGTACCGAATAGTACAAACTTTGTCCGTGTTACGTCAGTTGCTTAAATGTGAAATAGCAACTGATTTGTGATGATTCTCCTCGGTCGACTGTGCCGAATAGTTAATTATTTGTGCGGTCCCACTTATCAGCTACTCCATGCAAATCTGTGGCTCATTCAGTGCCGTGGGGCGGAGGCCACGGATCGATTCACCGGTGTTCATTGGGCGGATTTAGAAATTAGTTAGGTTGAATGTGGAAATGACATTGCAGAATGACCATGAACTCGGTTCTTTAACGATCATTTATCTAAATCGGTCTTGAATTCACGCGGGTGAAAATGTTCACATTGACAGTAGGGTGTTGATAACGAAACTGCTTCCGAACTCGTGGTTTAGTCATGACCAGGCCTTCAACGACCTTCTCGATTATCACCAACTTTCACCGTGTGGTCCTCTTCATCTCATCGTTTAGGACTGCGTACGGACTAGTGAACCAAGTGCCAGATTCAACTGTCTAACATGAATCTGTGCATCAAATGGCCATGGGACTGATGATCGGACCAGTTGTGAAATCTGGAAACCGATGGGGCTAGATGCTGTTTGTTTGACAGAAAACGTTTCACTACAGAACCCATAGAAAGGCAGCTAAATTTCAGACTGACACTCTGAACATCAGCAAAATCAGTGCGCTTTTGTTCCCATTTGTTATGTTAATTGAGTATGGAACCTAGGAAATATATAACGAAGTAACAGCAAGTAAAAGCATTTCGTTGAGTTATGTATGGATAATACATACATGTGTATGTATGCACGCATATACATGAGCATGTATATATATTTTACCGATTTGGGAGTAGGAACGATGTCAACAAACAACATTGAAATTGATATCTGAAAACAGGAGCCGTTGGGATGAACTGTCAGACGATAACAAAAGCTTCATTTTTTTTCTATTTTTCCCGTAAAAAATAATTTGTAATCCCTGTTTATGTTTGACCATGGGGAACAAGTGGCCAATAACCGCACTAAGCAGCACACGCACCATCTGAGTCATTTCCGATGAATGTATCTCTTAGCCCCTCTAAGCCACGGTGATCCTCATCCTTTGGGCTCCAACTAGGACGGCGGGAAGCATCAACGCATGCCAAAGCCGAGGCTAGCTTCATGCATGCGCACCAAGCCGTCACTTGATCACCGAGTTGCTTCTTCCGACAGTGTCCGGGACGTGAGAAAAAAGTACAAAAGACAAACAATGGGTGCGCCCAAGCAACTTGTGACCATGACGGCGGTCAGATGACTAACGTTTACACTATGCACACAAACAACGTGCCTCGTCATTGCTCACCCTATGTTTCCATCGGGTGCAACCCTTTGGAAAGAACTGTGGTGAAATGTAAAAGGTAATCAAACATCCTCAACACGGGCAGGCCAGACCTCGCTATGATAAAGAAGACAACTGTGAGGTGTGACATTGCACACCCTTCCCCTAAAGAAAAGCTAGATGTCGTGGCGGCAGCACAGATGTTGCAGGTTCGCGAAATTTGCGTTACCCTTCACATTTCATTAGCCAGGCTCTCGAGGCTATTAAAGGATATGAATATTTCTAACTGTTTACTAAGGAGAGTGATTGGCGGCACAGGCTCCTGCGTGCTTTAAAGAAGCGCTAAGAACTGCAAAACTCCAAAGTACATATCGTATTTGAATAACACAAACATCTAGATGTCCAGGATGCGCTGGACTTTCTGTCAGTTGTCATTCTATGGGTCAATATTTAATAGTTTACGCACTTTGCTCTTCCTAGGGCTCTTGGCACCAAAAGCACCCAACTTTGCTACTTATTTGGCACCATTATTATTTACTAATCGATTTTACAATAAGTCATAAGTATTTTGCGTTTTGATAACAAATTATTAAATGCACTGTGCTTTATGCGTGCACATTAAACAGAACAATTATCGTCTCACCTTTGTTAACACAACCACGAGCGGCACACCGATTGGGTTCTCTGCAATCTCGTCCGTGCCCGAAGTCAGCTCGGAATCGTTTTCTACTGTCTCGCCATTTGGCAGAGTTAGCGGATGCAGTGGACTGTACGGCCAAGCTGTATTCCCCTCAGTCGGAGCCACGCTGTGTGAGCCTCGACGTCCTCGTTGTTGGGCTGCATTCGGGTGTGGACCTTTTATTCCGTTCTCATCCCCGTCTTCCTTAGATGCATTCCCACCAGCCGGATCAATGTATGATCGGAACTGAGTTTTAACTGGAGAAGTGGATCGTGAATAGTTAAAATTGCATCACATTTTACTTTATAATTTCATACACCATTTAATAACTTGTAGGCCGTCTACCGAGAAATTATGCGACGGTCAACGTCAGGTTATTGTTGTGCTTTTAAGAATGGAGTAGAGAAAGACGAACGGCTGGTGACAATATTCCAAACCGATCTGAGCAGTTTTGCAGTGTGACGTAAATGGTTGTGTATCTTTGGACACTGGGCGTCGTACGTTGTCTGGTATTGTGGTGGAGATGTAGTGGGCAAAAGAACCACAATCTATTCACACAAGATGTGTTTCTACGCCTTACGACGAGCTAAAACTCAAAATTTGCACCTGCTCAATTCGACGTGATTCCGAAGGTCTGCAGTCCACGATGGACTTTGGTTAGAGAATCTGATGTCCAGGACGTGTAGACCTCTGTATGCGCCCTACAAACTGTCCTGTAGTTCCATGAACGCCTTAAACGTAATAGGCGAATAGATAGCTATCAAAATGGTGCGCTTCAAAAATGAACGGTGTTGGTGACAACAGTCTCAAGATTGGCTGGTCTTGTGATTCCATGTTAATAGGCATTTATGTGTGGGTGTGTGCGTGGGGGCATTAGAGTGCCTTTGTACACATGCCCGTAGAACCTTACGCTACTGCTACAGGAACCTAGCAATAGCATTCCTGATATGTATTTTGATGAGGAGCGTGAGACATGCGGTTATTCACTATAATTCTGGCTTAGTTTGCATTTATGAAGTCGTCCCTTAGAACAATCAGGATCCACGCACGACATTCGAACATTAAATTTACCTACTGAACAGGAAATTAGTAGTGATCCGAGGTCTTCGTCGAATTTTCCGTACGACAGTTGCCACATCGTCCAATCTTTTATTACAGTTAAATGGCTTTACTTCTCACATGAGAACACGAGTATCTTATCATTTCTCCCAAAGATATTTAAATCAGTAGGCTGTATAATTTGCCTTCGGAAACAACACGGAAATTATGTGGAATGTGCAGCCGCCAAATCGGGAGTGCTTTTGGACGCAGATTTGGTACTAATTTTTAGCTAAAGGGTGTCATGAGATAAGTGGATGTGATGCAGTTCTCTCAAGACGCTCCTGGTAAAGGGTCTGTCTCCCAGCGTGACATAATGCATTCGGTGCAGTTGGGCAAATGTTTCCGTGAAGTGGGTTTGAATGATTAGGTCGCTACGCTTGAGGTCTAACTTACGTCGGTTTGCACAGGAAAAAACTGGCTTGGGATCTGCGATCTGCTCAAGGAATGCATTTGCACTTCTCGTTTTCCGTAATAATCAGAAACCTTCCGAAAGTGACTACTGGCTACAACAGGTAGCCAATCGTGAATTTGCCAGATATTGTTATGGGGAGAAATGCTTCCAGCTATTTCCAAAAGTTTTAACATAAATCTGATGGATTTTGACACAATTGCCAGCAAATGTGAAAAGTGGTACCCACGGCAAGGCTGTTCATCCCGTCGATTCTCGAAGTAGACACTTAATCGCCTTCACGTTCTGAATGGTTCTGGTCATAATTACATGACCACTGGAATTTACATTGCTGTCAACACAGGGGCACTTGCAGAATCATTATTCACTGGTTCAATTTCCACTGGGAAACAATGATGCAACCAAACACAATTCATACAGATATTTGAACATTTCCGTGTAATCTAAGCAAAAAAAACATTGTGGCAACTCCAGACGCTCACAACAAGGACAAGTAATCCCGGACCGTGAACAAATGCAAGCACAAAATCAATCATGTTTCATTCAGTCTAACATGAAACTTTGGAACTTGTTGTGTATTTTCGGTTTATAATTAGTAGTTGTATGTATGCCCAAACAAGTCAGGGTGCTTCGAACATTTGTTTATAGAAAGTTGCCATAGAAAGAGTTAAGGGCAGATCTTGGCTTGTTGAATCATATTACTCACAGGCCGTGACTCCTACGTGGACCGACGAACAATTCATGTTACTCGCGATGTCGACTGGTACCTGAAAAATGTGCAACGTTACGTTGTTGGACTGGTCATTCACTTTCATCGAGTCCTGAAACATTTGCTTTATTTAAAGTCGTCAATGATGTTGTCGAGATTATTCCTGAGGAAGGTGAAACGGATGGCAGCAACACCCCCAGCTTGTTTCGTGACTATGTAAAAACTATTCGGAACTGATATCCGGCTGCCTGATTGAGATCTCGTGCACATAGATCTGAAACGAAATTTCTTTTTACCGGGACATGTCTGCTGGCATGAATGCCTTACTCATTGTAATATGTCACCAGTGGATATTATTAGTAGTAGCTAAAAGCAACCGAACACTCGAATCCAGTTTGGATAGGTGTTCATTTGGCTGCTGATTATCATGGTGAGTTACTGTTATTCGTGGTTGGATTGTGCAGAATGCATGTGCGCTGCCGCTCTGTTTACCCAAAATAGTTACGCATCCATCAGACCAGTTGGTTTTGTTAGATGATGAAAACAGTACTAGTAAAGCGGACTGCCATGGCGAATTGCTTGGGGTTTTAGAACCAAACCAAATTTGTCCGCACCGAACTTTGCGTGGCCACTTACTTGAACATCGAAGTGCTTGCAGCTCGCCCGGGGCCAGTTTGAGTCGAGCCACGTGCTGTTGAACAATACGTAGCCACATTTGTAACTCGTTCAATATGGACCATGGATCTGCAAGGCTGACACAAATCAGCAACATGGTATGCCAGATATTTGATTCATTCAATGCAAATCTGAGCAGATGACTCTGGCTCGGATCCGCATCCAGATACCAAATCCCCAGCTGTAATGTTTCTGTCACTGATAATGTGTGTACGTGGTCATTTGAATGGAATTAACAGGTTGCCGTGAGTGGTTGTTTGTTATATGTTCCATTTAGGATTGGGAAACAGAGAGTGCAATCACGTGAAAAAATTAAGCAAAAAACTCATTTTTTTCTTAACATAATCAAAAAGAAGAACTGCCAAACTGGCAATGATTAAGTTGCTTAACTGCGCTGGCTAGACGAACACACTTGACTCCCTTTGGATAGAGCCCATATTTTTACGTTAATTCCATCGCGATATCAATTGCAACGATTTATTTTCTTGTTTCAAAAAATAGTCAACCAATTTCAGCCTTCATCCTTATTGAAAACAGTGGATCCATTTTGCACAGAACAGTTCCCACAATTGCAGTGTCTGTCGACCGAAACTCAACTCGAACTAGAATCTAGGATAAAGGAGTAGCAATGAGATATCGTTTTTGCTGTACTGCAATGACTACCTTTTGGTCGTTCATTAAACGCCAAAACTGGATTGATATTGTTCCATTTTGTAACTGGGTTTTTCACGGTCTTTTATCTTGGACTGTACAAATCCGCGAGCTATTAACTAGTACTGATCTTTCCTATTTTTTGGCAATTCTACATACCTCCTCCAATCTACGATTAATTTCAATTATCTGTTTTAACCTACCTAGAATTTCCACTGGGAAGCTGTACAAGTGACAGACCTGAAAGCTTATTTTTTTGACCTTTAAAGTCGTCATTTTGGGTCCGTCTTCTCACTCTGCTTTTACCTGGTGGATCAGCCAAGCGGAAACAAGTGTAATAATTTCACATGACTACTCGATCTAAATTTCTTTTGTAATTTTCGTGCATTTAAGAAACTTTCATGGTGTCTTGTGTTCAGAGATGATGGAATTCGTTGCTCCTGTTGTTGAAGAGTATGTACTAGGCGGCCTATCCATAGACTTGCGTATTACATGAAGTTTAATCTCCCACGGTAACCGTTCGCTGGCAATTCTAGAAACAACCTTTTGTGATATGATGCCTGATTTCAACAGTTCCGGGTGGTTTGAATCTTTGAAGTAAAAGCTACCGTCTTTAACCGGTTGGAAAGAAAACCCTTCTTTTTGATTATGAGTTATCCGGAGGTGCACAGTCATTACAAAACTGGGAGTTTTAATTGTAAGCCACATTCTTTATGGATGAAAGGACAAAACTTCTCCAAAAGGACACTGGGAACGATCAGGGGAGTTTTTGCAATCAAGCATTTCGGATGCGTGCGTTATGAAATAATCGGTTTGCCGTTCAATGATCAACAACTTTCGCGTGGTTATGCACTTGGGTGTATGGAGGATCGGAAAACCAGGGCCTATGAACCTAGTACTATCAAGCTTATTGACTGCATTTCAATTATACAAGAAAAAAATGAAAAATCGGCATGGTGGCCAGCGAATCAATGAAACCATCCACCGGCTCAATCATTTACTCACTGCGTCAATTATTTAATCACTAAGCTGTCACTAAATGAATAAACTGATCTATTCGCAGGTCATTCTACTGAAAAATCGATCAGTTAACGGGTTGGTTACTTAAACGAGCAATGGTATAGATTTTTCCATTTAATTTTGTAGTCGGTAAATATCTGACCTTTAATCGTTCCACCATGTAAAGGTGAATTTTGTATAACAAACCTTCTTGTTGGTCTTCCTTGAAAGTCACGCACCGATATGCCAATCCCATGGCAGAGCTAACGTCGTCCGATCGACTGATATTACTAATAAGTTTTGTTTTCCCAACCTGTTCACTGCCAAGTATTAGGAGTTGTGGCCCGATTGTTGATCCGTACGCCCCGTACGCGTTGAGACGGTTGACTGCTGTGGCATGCACCTGGGCTAGGAGGGTAGACCTTCCGTGGATGTATGCATATTTTCATATGCGTGTATGTGTGTGTATGCATATATGCAGGCGAACGTGGTGCGCGTTAATGTACGTGTGTATGTATATGTGTGTGTGTGTGTGTGCGTGTGTTTACATGCGTGTGTTTACATGCGTGTATGGGCACAAGTATGTTTGCACAAAATAGGAAAGGGAAAAGATTGCTGAGTAGAGTCAAAATGTACGTACTGTAAACTTTTGGTTAAAGACGGAAGTCATTTTCGTCATTGTCATTTCAGTCAGTTACCTAATAAATCAGTAATGACAGGAGCGATTAGTGAAGAGAAGTGCGTAATGGACGGCTGATCTGTGGGCCCATATCCACCCATTGTGTTGTAATTATTTATGCAAAGGTTTCCATCCTTAAGCATTCCTTTCTTATCGGTCAATTTTTTTGTGTACGGTTTACCGTTCTTATACTGTTGTTCCTTTCAGTCTCGTGAGATCGTTCCTCATTATATGTTCCACACTCTAAAATGCTGAGGCCACTACAACCAAATTGGGCGTGACGCAAATGCAAATAAAAGAAGTGACTGAGATAATTCCACACATACACATACACACACACACATTTCCACTCGCATTAGGCAGGAGGGGGGAAGGGCATTGGATTGTTTTGAATGTACAAAGCACACGAAACGCTAATCAATAGACTCTAATCACCTTATTTATTCAATAAAATTTGTTCTGCTGACAGTAGCCATGTGTTGTCCTACTCATGGATTGGAGTTAAAAAAGCGTTTTCTGCGAGCACGATGGATTACTACCTTGGGATAATTCCTACAATTACGGACTGTGTATTCTAAAGTTGGTTCCTGCAATTAGCCAGTCCTCGTTCTGATTCCGTACATTCACACACACACACACACATGCATACACACTGGCAGACATACAAGCTCAGTTACTTCACATCCAGTCCCACCAACGTCCAATGAATTTTGATAGAATTATTTTCAACTTGACTACGGTTGACGTTCACTCATTACCACATTCTCACATTTTTCGAGTTACTTTTAAACGCCCTTGGATTTGCAATAAATCAGGGCTGTTTTGTACGAGTCCTAACAAGCGTGCGTCTGCTCAAAAATGCTTTGCTAACGGACCAACAATTGATGCGTCTCATCATATGTTCGCGCAATTATGTCCGACGTCCAGAGGTCGGATATTTCAACAAAACTGTCGAATGATAATTTGTATTATATTTCACAAAACTAATGAAATATAGTTGAAAATATTTCCGATAAAGTAAGTCAAAAACTAGCCGACCTGAACGTTTGGCACTTGCGTTTTGTTATCGTTTGAGGACAAATGTCTATCGAATTTGACAATAACAAGGGTAAATGTTTACTTTTCGGCAGTCGCCTATGCAGTACGACGAACTGAAATAGTTGGAGAGTAACAGAGTTATATTCAATGGGCAAGCTATTTGGATGTTTAATTTGATGCCAATTATTTACTATTGTTCACCGTTTATATCTATTTCTTTTGTTCGCTCTGTTGCAGATTTACCTAGCCAAGTGTTTATTTGGGTCTGTTGAAATTTCTAAACCTAACCAACGAACTAGTTCGTAATTGACGTGGGCATCTCCTATGAATTTATCTACTGACTCGTAATGGCCAACTTTCCACCATCGGAACCGGTCGAGAAAACTGGATTTTGGTTAGTTCGCGCATCATTGACCAGCCAAATCGAACCGAATAAACAAGCAGACCAGCAAACCAAAAGTGCCCGTTTTCCAAAAGGATCTGACGATTTCAGACATTTCGAAGGGAAAGATGACAAATGAAGATGGCTGTGCCTATGGCAGTCGCATCAATTTTTGATATGCTGAGTTGCATTTTTCCAGTTAGCTCTTTGCTGTCGGATTTGGAAAGAGACTATGATACCATTCGAATAGTATTTTTATGTAGTTGTTTAACCACGTTGTTATCGTTACACTTACAGTGGATTCAAAGCTAACAAATTACGTTTGAGGATTAGACACGTGCGTGGATATTGCAACCCGTTGCTGAATATGCGAAGCGGTTTAGGTCAAGCTGAGCATAGATCTCGGTACCGCGTATCTCGTTCATATGTACCATGACTCTGAACATTTTCCTGACAGTGCAGATCCCGATTCTCGGCTGACCTCTAGAGCATTAAGGATTGCTCCTTTGATAAATCCACTCTCTGTCCAGCCGGGATGGATGAGGTTGACGAATGACTGTTCATATTGTTGCGTCACAATCAGATACTTTGGCAGGCGTTTTTGTACTTTGAAGACTCTGCACGTCGTATGTGATTGATAACATCATTTCTCGGACTCGGCTGTTGTTGTCGCTGTCGTCTCCTATTACTGGCCAATGACTGGTAACCTGCGTATGAAATATTGTTTCGTTCTGTTTGAGTGATTTTGTTGAACTCTTATTCAAACTAACAGAATCACAATCAGTATTGGTTCGGTACATTAAATGAATGATTGGCGTTTACTTTATCACCGAAATACTGCATTGTTCTAACTAACGATCGTTTTAGTCTGATTTGTTCCGATTCACTAGAGATCAAGAGTGCGAACTCGTCTAAGCCTTAAAAAAATACATGAATAAGCTTCATATTAAGTGCAACTAATTGCACATCAAGTCTAAAGCTCTCTGTGCACTGGACATCAACTAGGAGCATGCAGAAATCAAGAACTTACCAAACCTTTTCTTCCCCTCCTTTGTCGTACATTTTTGCAGTTTTAATTTGTTCAATTGTATGATCAGTCAACAGAGATTTACAAGGGTTGGGACAGACATTCAAAATTTCTCTAGTTGTGCGAACACAGGTCGATGTGGTTTTGTGAGCAGGTCCTCGTTTGGAACACCTCGCAGGCAACATTGCGCCTATTGGTCACCCCAATCTGGTGTAGAAAACAATCAATAAGCACTACTTGAGAGTGTATCGCTTCTTCTACAGAATAGAACACACGGCTGATCTCATTGACAGAGAGAGGACTGTGAACGTGTTCTAACACAGTGGGATTTCTTTTCTTATTGATCACAATGGCATATAGGTGGTTGGACAAACTATTCCATCGGTAGGACAAAGGCACGGAATGTATCGACCGAAACCGATTAATATTTGAGCCAATAGCAACATTTTTCTGCTTAAATGCTAAATTCACGGAACTGAGGAACTACTGCGCAACGAAAATTTGGGGTGGGGGAAAATCAAACTTTGAACTGAGCATTACGCAATGCCGGTATATTCGAAATCCGATACGCATTGAACTCATCGCAAACTGTTTCATGTAGTACAGCTCAAAATGAACGATGATTGTTAACCTTGGTGGTTTTTCATGACTATGTCTTTGTGTGTTCATATCATGGACCGGAAACCTGGGGCTCTCTTTGCAGCCAGTCATCAGACAGCCCGGTCATATTTCGAACAATTAACCGATTAACACCACTGAAATCCGACACGAGACAACCAAAGGTCATCCTTAGAACCAAAAACATGTAGTTTTTGCGGACAGATAAGCATATTGCACAATGAGCGTAAGGTAAACTGCACGGGATCAGTGGGTTGGTTGACTTGCTTCATTCTTTCTTGTTTTAATCAGCTGTTGAAGTTTCCAATGCACGAAGGCGGTAATATACGGTTTGCCTGCCTGACAATCCATTACACCGTCTAATTTCGAATCCAGAGTGATGTCAGTGATGGGTGGGAATTTATTCGATTCTGTTTGGAGGGAGAAACTAATTTTCCTAACAAACTGCTATCCGGACGGGTAGAAAGGAATGGCAGAGTCAAAATGTGCAACTTTTTATCCAGTATTAAATACGTTCCATATCAGCTAAAATGTGATACATTAGACGTCTAGTTGATCACACTTCTCCCTGAATCCAAAATTTATTTGGCCTATTCTCCTGCTAGACTAACGGCTAGCATTTCCAGCAGGGCATTGGTATTCATGGTAAACAAAGCCGTCCCCTTGTTTCAACTTGGTGAATTGTTTCCCAAAATAAATGCTTTTGACCATGATTTTTCTCAAGATATCACAAAAACGATAACTTTATTTACTTCAAAGCATTCAAAAAAATTTGCCTAGACGAGCCGAAGTTTCCAAGTGATTTGCATCTGACTTCAACCCACCCCAATATGAGGCCCCAAATCGGTTACCAGTGCGCGTTAATTATCTAGTTGTCACGAGAGCAAGATGACATTTTGAAGAAGCGCGGAAAAGTGACCTTGAGCTCAACGCTCACGTTGATGCAGGTTGAAATATTTCCTCACCGAAAGTTTCACTCACCTTCATCTTAGTGAAGCTTAAGCGGCGGTTAACATTAAATGATCCAATTATTCAGGAAATATCTCTGGCCTGTTCAATCAGGCATAATTTTGACTGCAATAGTGGGTAAAATAATGGATTTCTTTGATCGCCTGATTTGGTTAGCCTGGTGATCATAACCAAGAACAAAACAGGAAGTCTGTGTCTCTAAGTGTTTAGTGTTCGAACATCCTGATGAGTCTTCATTTCCCAACTTTAGACAAAACTGACGTTGATTGCCAATTTGCGACGCACTCTTAGCTACCAGACACAAGTAGGCGATGATCACGAGGAGTTTTTTCTCTTGACATTTTTATGGAATCTCCAGAAGTGAACCCGAAAAGGATTTTCACACAGATAAAACTTTGTACATTGAGCATGGACTAGATACTTCTGTGTACATTTACTTATTGTTTGACGGATTGACGGATCTATTAATGGTATAATTTCCGAATCCGAGCGGGTGACAGACTAAGTTCACTTACTACCTAGTTTACTGATTAAAACGGAGGATTGCTATATGACCTGGGACCATCTAAATTATCGCTATGTTCCGAACGCATTATTTACACTGGTGTCAACCTTAAATTTATACCCTTTGAAATTCACACCTTTCGGATAGAAGAAGGAGGGCAATTCAACCAGCTTGGCGAAAGGCGTGCTTGATGACTTGACAAAATTTACTGATTGCTACTCACGTTTTGTGAATAGACTGTTAGGTAGCCTCGGACTTACGCAACGTATTGGAAGTATAGCGTGAGATTGAACATGAGACTACTGAAGTAACCACCATGGACATGCATGCACGCAACAGTTAATGATAAGGATACAAGTCGATGCCAACCGTGGAAGTCACCCCACGGGAGTAAACAGTCCTTGCCTAGATACAATAACGTTTTCTGAACTTCGGCCAACGGAAAATAAAACTGAGTGTATTTTGTCTGTCTGCTTGAATCATATCGATCGAACGGTTGTCGCAGTGAACTTGAATGTGTGGTGAAACGAGGGGGAGCCTGCAAAACAGTTTGGTTGCAAAATACCGTAAGTGAAAATGTTTCCAGTGCTTCAGAGAGTGGAGTGGTTTTCGTGATTGCGCTCAGTCTTGGCAAACTTGACGCTGTCATTGGGCGTTCCAATACGGGAGGAATTGAGTAGAGCTAACGTACTGCTTCACACAGAGTTTGAAGTCACTCAGGTGACTAACAATTTTACTTGCTGGACACGGTTTGCCAAGCAGATCCGACTTGCTAAAGATTTACATCGTGGAATGGACAACACAACGTGAAAGCCGCCAAGGTGCTTATCGGTGTGATGACAAACAGCTGAACGCACTGTTACCAATCCCTATCCGAGTGTACATTTCTGTGATACAATAAAATAATACATAATGATTCGTCATTGACTGAAGTTACAGTACACCCAGACACACCAACACAAACTGCATTGAATGATGGCGTATTTGTGATTTTACTTTAACTATTAATAGATCATGGATTCTGCGCCAAACAGAGTCTGTTTTTGGGTTATTATTGCACTTTGCCGTTAGTAGATCTGACACACTCAGCTAAAAAATGCCTCACGATGAAAGAAGCGAGTTTTATTTTTATCAGCCTACTTTAGGAGAAATCAATTTCCGTTGAAATATTTGACCTTTTCTGATGATATCATGCTGGATAATTGATATAACTACATAGGAAGTACCAACGACCAACCAATTAAAGTACGTAATTATAATGAAACCAAATGACTTATATATACTGTATAATGCACCCGTTGAAAACAAGCACGGAGCAAACCCAACAACAAGTAAATCAAAACCTGGGAAAATTAATAACAATGAACCACAACAAGGCAATTGTTCTTTTGTTTTTCAACCATCCATATTTTGTAATATTCTTGCTGTTTTCGATTTGCTTTAAATGGAAACGAATTCTGCAGACTGGCAACAAAGCATCAGCGCAACTGAATTTGGTTCTCAACCATATTTCACACGGCCACCAACCAACAACAGTCCATATATGCGTCTCAATCAGAAAGGCGTGAAGCTTCAATCGAGACCAAAACTGAAACTAACATTTTCATACTTCTACGCCAAGTCACGGCCTGGGAGCCACGTGGATTCTTTCAGCTTTGTTCAGCAGGTGAAGAAGGAGCAAAAAGAGGTAGATGAAGGAGAGGCATAGACCATGGGTGTCCGAACCGCCGAA
>LUCM01010787.1:83198-93427 GCA_008360955.1 Fasciolopsis buskii | reverse complement strand
GCTCATCTAAGCACAAAATTCTCATTCTCGCCTGACAGACAGAAACAATGTTCGGCACCTAAACACTGTATATGGTATACGCATTGTTTCTCGACATACTAAAGTACTTAGGTGACAAGCACATATGATACAATCGTCGAGCATCACCAGCGCAACCTCCGCTCATGTCCACTTCGCTGACCAAGATTTCTTCTCAATACATCCACACGATACCAAGATTTACACATTTCTTATATACATCACATATATAATTGTACGGCCTCAGCATTCTTACACCATCATATCCTACAAATTTACCCGCGTCACGCCGCAAATCACCAGAACAATCATTCAATATAATCGAGTGTGCTCCTTACCAGTTATAACTACTCCTGTCCACCCAACAACTTCTCACCGTTCACATGCTCACTTACTCGCTTATGCAAAGCTCTCATTTCCTCCTGCAGAATACTTATCACCAATGTCCGACTGATACACTTGATTATTGAAGACATGTCCTTCGACAACACAGTACAAGCCCCGGCTGTTAATCACATAGAACGGTGTTCGTACATCAGCTGCAAACCGGGGAATGTGGGTGGAAGTTGTTGGTGGAGGAGTATCTGGAAGGAGCACTACTGCGATTTATTGATGATTGTTGGTCATTTGGGCTAAGGTAAAATTGTGAATGAGGGCAGAATTGTGCAGAATATAGATATATATATGGAAGTAGTGACTGGTATCGGGAATAGTTGACGGAAAATTTGTTGGGAGCACACAAACCGGTGTTGCTGGCTGATGTTGATCGTCAGATATTATTACCGGGTACTGTGTTTTCGAGACATGGTTTGTGGGAGCGGACAAATATTTTTTTCACGACTCGCTTTTTGGGGTCCGAAAAATCCATCGAACCGCTAATTGCTGACACTGAAGAATTTGGGAATGAACCGACCATAGTAGCGATTGTGTTTTCATTTTCTGGCAAATCCGTGTGAATCGACGAATGCGTTTGTTTTATACACTCAAACACATATATATGTATATATGTATATAAACTTGGAGGTAAAGCAGCTTTCATTTCAGCTTTTCTTGCTTTTTAACGTTGAACGATGATGAAGATGATGATGATGACCTTTGCCGGAAAATTTTGTCGCGCAACCATCCCACGTTTTGGGAACTATTGGGTTTCTCTTTCAATGTTGATATACTTGGTTCTCTTTTCGTCTGGCTAGCTAGGCCACTCAGGGTGATCCCAAACGTTCAATTGCGAAACATTTTCGGGGGTTAGAAGGACTTACTCTTTTATTGTTGATTTTTTCGAACTAGATGCAGCACTCCAACTAACCACATTATTTCGGTTTTCGCTCCCTTTTCCGCAGGTGTTCCGCCGATGATTTGCCTCTTTTGCTGTCTACTGCAGCTTCCTATTCCCTTCCAGCAGCCACTATATTGCATTCTCATTTTAATGAATGGTGGTTTGGCTGAATTTATGTACACAGTAATTTGAAATATCATAATCATGTTTCGTATGCATGTGAGTTCGTTCGCCTTTGGTTCTGTCCATTTTTTCTCGTTTTATAAACAATCAAGTCTTTCGCCAATCCATTCGTGTGATTGTTATTTCACCCCCCCCCCTTATCTTCTTCCTCCTCACATAATAAAAATAAACCTTCACCACCTATTGGCACACATCACTTCCACGTCATGCTTTATCTTTGATTATTGTATTCACCTCACGTGTATACATCCCTCGGATTACTGAAGTATGAATTACCATCACCCCTGGCCATTACCAATCCCGTTGCTACTGATGTATTGGAGGACATTATAAATGCGTTATTGTTGCACTGAAGCAGTATCGGATCTCGGCAACCAGTCGCTTTTTTGCTCAATAGACCACTATCTTCCCTCTGTATACATTCACTCGTTCACTTGCTTCGTTATCTCCCGAGCTTACTTGACTGTCTTCATGAATGTCAAGTCACCAGTTATCATATTCCACAATGACACTATCACATGAGGAGAGATCCGTGTCAGTCTGCTCCGTTCGTAATCTCCCATATTTTTCTGTCTATTAGCACATGTGAATATTATTCTGTCCCCTTCCCCTATCCAGGAGCTATGTGCATCTCAGTCTCTGTTTTTGAGATGCTTTGGTTACTTTTTGGTTTGTTTCTCATCGGTCGGCTGATTTCCTTCCTCTTGGTTCTGATCATGTTTTGCCTCTTATTCTCGCCATGATTTCATCACACAGCACCATCTTGCCTTTATTCCCATCTTTTTTCTCCTAATTGTTCAGTCTAGCGTTCGATATCCGACGCCGTATCTATCCGTCCTTTTGGACAGCCAGTTGTTTCAATAAGCTCTGCGTTTCGTTGTTGCCCCGGATTTCTCTGTCCCCGGAGATTCTCTGCCCAGTATGGTTTGTTTGACGTGAGTGACTGTTGAATAGCCTCTTCTTGCTCGTTCGTTTGTTTGTTTGCTGGCTTGCTCGCTTTCTCCCATCTATATATCCGATCGCTTGCTATGTAAACTCGAATTGTCTTCGTGATTGAAATATGCCTAACCAGAGAAATAAACGGATTATTACTTTTCGTATTTCATAATCAACAGAATGTTGGTCAAACACAGTTTTACCTACACCTAATTGACTATTCAGACGACTTTGAAAATTCGAATGATTTTTTTCGGAGAAGCAACCTATTGAGACCTTATGCAGCATCGTGCCACTTCAAGTCCCAGAATTTCAATTTCCGATTCCTCCTTCACTCGTGCAGTGAACCTTGGTGGTTTTGGAGCGCTCTCCGTCCACTGCACTCACACTTAGATCGTCTAGTGAAACATCTGCTAAGCAACAGGTCACTAAATATTTAAAAACAATGTGGATGGAGTTCGCTCGCGCAGAACGGTCACTGCTCTCTTTACCGAAAATGTTTTTACACTGCTTTCCAGTTACTTTGAGGTTGCAGCTTTTCACAGCTGTTTCGGGCCAGTAACTTTGAAAACATTTGGAGACCAGTAGAATGGGGGAGCATCACTTGAGTAAGGCTTGCATAGAAACGAGACACCCGATTTTCTTTAGAAATACCGGGTAAAGTAAATGACTTATAGTGATGTCTCAATCTCACTAATTCCTGATTTCGACAGCCGAGGATGAAAAGGTGTGGCTGACGATATCAAAATACAAGTTGAAGAAGTTTAAAAGTCAACGTTGAATTATGAGTTACAATAAATTGTCATAGGCTCCCCAAGCAACGAACAATTTTAAACGATGTTCGAGCACTTCTCGACTTTTAGAGTGGCAGCGTCACATAGTTACGTGAATCTATTAAGTTGTGTTTGCTCTTACCTATTCACTTCCTGCAAATTGGACATCTACCTTACTTTCTTAGAAATTAGCACATTTGGTGAAGGGTGCCGAGTAGACGCATACGATCGGGGTCTACCAAAATTAAACAAAGCATTGTTGTAGTATGAGCGCTATAGCATGGCTTCCTCAGTTGGACGTTGCGTCAGCATATGCAGTTTTTTCACTGTAGCCGACACATAGCCACGTTCTATTTTGATAAAGGATGTTGATCGAATACCACTTAAGGGAAAGAAAAACCCATCTTGGCTAAGTGTTGGATATCTCCAGTTCAGCTGCAGGCATCAATCTAGAATTGTGATTGGGGTGCTTTATTTCTTTTAGGTAAGAATTTTCATAATATCTGTTGCTTCGCGATTGTTCTTATGCTTTCTCCCCATTACGTCGCAAAATCCAGGAGGCGTAAATTTCCCGCATGAACAGTGCGCTTCTTTCACGTTATTGCTGTAGAACAGTGGCAATGAAAATGCGCGAGTTTCCTCTTCTTCTTAAGCTTGTAAATTACAAAATGTTGAGGCAGTTTTTTTCGGAATGAACTGCTGGTAAATGACACGAAGACCATGCAACGAAAAGTCTAGCATTTGGGAATGAAGTGTCATCGATTCAAAACTGCGCGGTTAATTCCACCAACCCCGTGTGAAAACAAAGTGGCACAGGGGCGTAGAACTAAAGGTAAAGGTCGAAAATTAGAGAAAACCCCGATAAAATGCTTTGATCTTACTGCCGTCGGTGCATGATCCAGAAAATGTTGCCGCATATGGGATTTTTGGTTTTATGAGATGTCAGCTTTTCGGACGCTAATTGTCAGTTCCTGAAGTTGCATCTCGAGCAGTTCTTCCCATGTGCGTCTGTCTAGTTGTCTCTTACTGATAGCTCACGCACTATTATCATGAGTTGTCATGTTGGCCAAAGCGCAGACTCAGTAGTGCCGGATTTGTTTGTAAACTCGTTCCGAGTTCCAAGGTTTTCCTGTCATTACTTTGCACCATGTGATGTCAGTAGGGCAACTTGACCGTTTCCTGCTCATATTCTGGTTAGTGTCCAAAACGAAAAATTGAAGCTTGGCAAAAAGCATCTCCTACATGGATTTGGTAGCGAACCGTACACCTTCATGCGACTATAAGTATGCGAGTACAGTGCTCGCAACAGTCTCACGAACTTCGTTTGCATATCCTTCCGGTGGAGAGCACTGAATAGTGCTGGTTGATCCACGGGGTCGAAAGCACCTTTCAGGTCCAGAAAGACTACGATCGTAGGAAGGTGTGTATGTGGCGCGTTCTCAGATGTTACTCTCGCGAATCGGTGTCAGTCGGCGCAGCATTAATGAAGCCAACACCTTAGTAAATATCGGAATTAGCCTAATCCCACAATGGTTGCTACAGTCACTCCGTGTGCTCCCCTTAAAAATGGGTATAATCAGTGACTCGCCCCGCTATGACGGAATACGTCCCTCGTTCCAGATATCATAAAGCAAGGAGGTAAGTGATTTCACCAGAGCTTCTCCACCCAATTTGAAAAGAACCAGTGGAAGATCGTCGGGACCGTCTGCTTTCTCCCTTTTCAGAAGCCGAATATTTGACTGCACTTCCACTTCCGTTGAAAGATCCAGTGACATCTTCCAAGGATTTGCAGCTGCAGACGTTGGACTAAATACGTTAGCGTGTGGCCAGTTGAACTGATTCTTGATGTTCTCTGCCCGACGGTCCAGCCTTTGCTGTCCACCATGAATGAGCTCTCCATTCCTATCACACACTATTTCACTAACCGAAGTTCGCCACCCACCGCTGTCGCGTATAAGCTTAAATAATCTTTGACTGTGACCTGAGGCGGTTACCTTAACCCACCGGTTTTTGCGGTCATTCCTGAGGCTTATCGTCAACTGACGCTGCAACTGCCGACGCATCTTATTCACTTCCTTCCAGTTAGGCAGATAGCGTTTTTACTCCATTAGACCCAGCGACCCTTGCGAGATCCAGTTTCCTTGATGAACGCTAAATTTAGGACCACAGGCAAAATCTGCTGCCAAATGCATAGCCTGCTTAATTTGATCCCACTGCTCGTCGAAGTTCTTAGTCCCTCGGGTAGTTTCTGTTCGTAGCTGTTGCGAACAGCCGAATCAGACAAACGTTCGACGGCCAACTGGGCTTGTGACCTGCGTCGATGGCCGTTGAGTTGCAGCAAAATTAGCATTAAAGTTAACGCATAGTCCGATTCAACGTACGAGGTCCAGTATGATCTACAGTTCTGGACAACCGCGCCAATGGTAGCTAACTGCGATATGGTCAATCTGACTCAAAGTACCTGTCGAGTTAGAGCGCCATGTCGCAGTGTGACGGGAACTGTGTCGGAAATTCGTACTAGATAGGAATGAATGATTATCTGCACAGAATTGGAGAAGTCTTTCCCCGTTGTTTGTTCGCTGTGCAGGCAAGGCGCATCGCCCACCTAAACGGGACTCCGATGCATCCAGTTTTCCAACTTGTGCATTAAAGTCACCTGCTACCACTACAATATCAGAGCGTTTGCTCTTCCGAACAAGAGTGACGAGATTATCGTAAAACTCGTCTTTCCGCATATCAGTGCTGCTGAGATGACAAGTAAACTGCGCTTAACACTGCTCCCCTTCCGGGAGCCGACTGATCCCTGCAGACTCACGGTGCGCAAGTGACCATTAACCGGGATCCAGCCCAATATGGCCGCTTCATCCTTCTCATTATACTTACACCGCGTTGACCCACAGCTTGAACCGCTTCGTCTCCTGAAATGTGCAGGAAATATCTTGATGAGACGTTAGGCGCTGTTGGTTGAATTACTCTACTCGAATCCTGAATTCGTGTTTCACTCACGCAGCAGACATCAATCGAAAGTGAGTCCACTGTCAGAGCCAAACACGCCTGTTGGCCAGCCTGCATTAAAGTGCGCACATTGAAGGAACCCAGATGCAGAGGCTGACGAGGCTTGAGAAAATGTGAGCGAACAAACTGAAAACCACTTACTACACTATTTGACATTGAACGGTTGTGAGTATCGGGTGTGTGATCACTGGAGATACTATGGGTAGACAGAAGGGACAAACAGATTCGGTTGGAGACAGAAGAGACAGATTGAATAAAAGAGAGGGAACTCTGAGTAGTAGCATACTTATCAATACCCACCCCACTTGCGCTCGATGCAATGGGCAGCGCGGTCCTGATTATCCTGTGCGACGACCGATGCAGTNCAGTGTGGGATTATTTGTAAGCGTGTAACTCATGGGGAATAATGGACGGGTACTGCTTGGGAGTCCAGCCGCTAAACAGAAGAACGATTAGGGTTCTCAACCAACGCCTTTGGTTCTTTCAAGTACCTGACCAAAAAGCAGCTGGGCATAGCTGAGTGGGAGCCCATCTACCTGGAGCAATTATTCTTCCACTCGTTTTTCCGACTGAGCTGCTAACTCAGCTCAACCCCCAACTCGGAGGACCAGGAGACTACATCGTCAGGCCTCTGCCCATTGACCTTCCAGGCATGATTGGGCCTTCGGCTTGCGATAGGCCATCCTGTATAGCTCTTTTTATCATGGAGGCATGCAAGCCGTCACACCACGCCAAGGTGTTTTCTCGTTTTCATCTGCTCAAACGAAAAAACGAGGACGGAGTGAAGTGGAAAGTCAACTGGAAGAGAACAAATTGATGTATTATATAGTATGAAGGATTTGGAATAGAAGATCGCCACTGACTGCTCCATTGAGCTATGTAACCCAGTCTCCAACATCACTTAGTGGTATTTCGTGTACCCTAACTCTGTAGTCTAATTGTACTGACATGAGCCAGTCTGGCAAGAATGGTGTCTAGTGGACACGCACTAACATTACCCAGCATCCTTCGCCCGTGTAAATTTAGTGCCCCTTCTAAAGATTGTGTCCTAGGGTTCAGTTTGTCACACCTAACCTCTGAGTTACTGCCACAATCACCTCACCATATTGCATATTTATCTATTTTCGAGAGGCCTGCGCAAGGCAAGATTACATTTCTAAAAGGATGATGCTCAGGAAATGCAAATAACAGAAATCGAATGGGATAAGGGGGTGGGAGCAACATTGAGTTACTGCAGAAGCATACTGGAAAATGGAATGATATGATGCAAAGCAATGGGGAAAGTACAAGTGTACCAGTGAAAAGCGAGAAATAGAAAACTAATTTTTCAACAACATAAAGCGTTTTCTGGGACTGTTTGCGAACAGCGGGCTACGAGTCATTACGTGTTCAAGCAATATTTCGAGGACAGCGGTGTTCAAGTATCGATAGTCACCACACATCTATTCGCAACGATCACGCTTCTGAGTTGTATAGCAGCATTGGGATTGCTGCCGCTATATACGCCCGATCGATGACTGATAACCAGATGCCACTCCGACACCAACAGTTACTTCAAGTTGGTGAATCCCAATAGAGCCTTCTGAATACGCGAGGACTCCATCCGACTGCCAACTGAGATACAGCTATCCAAGTAATTAAACCCATCTACTTCGCCCAACCGTTCCCTGCAGACACAAGGTTCAGCTTCGAATCATTCCAATCGCATTTCACAATCCGAAGGCGCAAGACGCATCCGAAACTTAACTGTTCTACTGTTCAGACTATCCAGAAACCCTCACAACTTAATTGAGTATCATTCAGAGGCATAATATCGCCCACACATTCTAACGTAGACAGTTGTTTTCTGACCAAAATCGATACCACTACTCTCACATGACGATGGAATAATTTCGATAATCATCTGAATTGCATAGTTGGAACGGCGAAACCTTGACTAACAGAAATTCAAGTGGTGAACTCGGGCGGCACACCCTTTAATGAGGGGCAGCGCCACGAAATTGGGGGATCGACTAAGTCGAACGCTCCATTCAGATCGAGAAGGACTGAGATCGCGGCTTGTATGTGTGCCAATGTTATAAACTTTTTCGCGGAGTAAATATTTATTCAGCGGAATCGCGACCGAGTCGGCAACCCGCGTGATTCTCAAGTGGGCATTTTTCGCGAGTGCTAGATAGTCGACAGAAGATAATGAGTGCGAACAATTCGGATAAAATACTTACCAAATTTATTACTTTGAGGTTTTCACAATAGGATCGGCGTAATCACGGGTATACAATAGCACTTTGGAATCTGTTCCTTAGCCAGACTGATCTCAAGAATGCAGGTAACTCCGATACTAAAACTTTGCTTCACTCCTTTGCCCAGCTGCTTTGCTTATCTCCAGCCATCTTTTAGGCGACCTCGATAAAGGTTGCGACAGTTGCCGGTAGCCACTGCGCGTCTCAATTCCCTATCTAACCCTGCTCGTTTTCATTTCTTAGGTATCTGCTCGGCTGAAGTCAAGGGTTTGATGCGCCTCAAAGGAGAGCTTAAGACGTTATCCACGTTGGAATCGATGGAAAACAGAAACCCAGCTACTATATGCATATATATGGGATGTTTGTTCGCTGATCTGGGCAATTTGATTGTACACGTTTCATCACCTATCGAGGTGACTTCGTCAGTGCTTTGATGTTGTGGCGGCGTCTAGTTGCCGTCGTCCTCCTAAATTTGTCACTTAGTCTTTTAGTCGTTGTTGATTGGCTGCTCTTGGTGAGGTGGCAGGCTAGAGATGTTGCTCCGTTGCTTTGTTCACCTTCGTCTATTGTTGACAGGTTGTGGGCTGAATCAGCGTCCGTTTCGACTGGCTTGTGTTGATGGGTACTTCGATCGGATCGATAGGTATACGCGGTCCAGATCGACATGTCTGTTTATCGATCTTTGGGAGGATTGCCAAGCTTCGAGAAATTCTCTCGAATGCTTTGTTCTACCCTAGGCGACGATCCTCACGCTTTCGAAGTTGAACTTGTGACCCTCCCGGCCTTCGTGAACCGAAGGTTACGTCTTATGAACAAGTGAAGGGGACCCCAATGGGCTCACCAATATCTGGCCTCATTGCAGAGGCAGTGATGCAGAAACTAGAGAAGACCATCCTGCCGGACATCAAATCAATGCTGTGGCTGCGCTCCGTTGACGACACGTTCGTAGTCTGCCATTTCTTGACGTGCTCGTCACACGGACAAATACAGGCACATTGGAAACATCCGTATAGCGCAAAAGCACGCATACAGATCAAATCCTACAATTCCAAAGCAACCACCCAAGCTGCCACAAGAGAAGCTGCATCAAGACACTTTTCAAAAAAGCACAATCCCACTGCAGCACTGCGGAGCGAAGAAAACAAGAAGAAAACCATCTGTTTCAATTGTTTCTGCGTAACGGGTACACTCGAAGCTTCATCAGACGAAGCGCGATCGCCAAACAGTCTAAAGCACGAACCATCTTGCCGTACATCAAGCATATTTCTGAAATGGCAACAAGATTTCTCAAGCCCCATGGAATTGAAGTGGCGCACAAGCCAACATGAACCCTACGAAAAATTCTATCTAAGACGAAAGAATCGACGGCTGAGGAGAATCGAACTAAGGTTGTCTATCAAATCGACTGTCAAGGCTGTGATAAACAGTACACCGGACAAACCGGAAAGAAACTCGGGACACTGATCCGTGAGCACCAACTGGCAACAAAAGGCATGATCCACTCTCTCTAATTTCGGTTCACGAAGGCCGGGAGGGTCACAAGTTCAACTTCGAAAGCGTGAGGATCGTCGCCTAGGGTAGAACAAAGCATTCGAGAGAATTTCTCGAAGCTTGGCAATCCTCCCAAAGATCGATAAACAGACATGTCGATCTGGACCGCGTATACCTATCGATCCGATCGAAGTACCCATCAACACAAGCCAGTCGAAACGGACGCTGATTCAGCCCACAACCTGTCAACAATAGACGAAGGTGAACAAAGCAACGGAGCAACATCTCTAGCCTGCC
>LUCM01010787.1:54479-83188 GCA_008360955.1 Fasciolopsis buskii | reverse complement strand
GGCAGGCTAGAGATGTTGCTCCGTTGCTTTGTTCACCTTCGTCTATTGTTGACAGGTTGTGGGCTGAATCAGCGTCCGTTTCGACTGGCTTGTGTTGATGGGTACTTCGATCGGATCGATAGGTATACGCGGTCCAGATCGACATGTCTGTTTATCGATCTTTGGGAGGATTGCCAAGCTTCGAGAAATTCTCTCGAATGCTTTGTTCTACCCTAGGCGACGATCCTCACGCTTTCGAAGTTGAACTTGTGACCCTCCCGGCCTTCGTGAACCGAAATTAGAGAGAGTGGATCATGCCTTTTGTTGCCAGTTGGTGCTCACGGATCAGTGTCCCGAGTTTCTTTCCGGTTTGTCCGGTGTACTGTTTATCACAGCCTTGACAGTCGATTTGATAGACAACCTTAGTTCGATTCTCCTCAGCCGTCGATTCTTTCGTCTTAGATAGAATTTTTCGTAGGGTTCATGTTGGCTTGTGCGCCACTTCAATTCCATGGGGCTTGAGAAATCTTGTTGCCATTTCAGAAATATGCTTGATGTACGGCAAGATGGTTCGTGCTTTAGACTGTTTGGCGATCGCGCTTCGTCTGATGAAGCTTCGAGTGTACCCGTTACGCAGAAACAATTGAAACAGATGGTTTTCTTCTTGTTTTCTTCGCTCCGCAGTGCTGCAGTGGGATTGTGCTTTTTTGAAAAGTGTCTTGATGCAGCTTCTCTTGTGGCAGCTTGGGTGGTTGCTTTGGAATTGTAGGATTTGATCTGTATGCGTGCTTTTGCGCTATACGGATGTTTCCAATGTGCCTGTATTTGTCCGTGTGACGAGCACGTCAAGAAATGGCAGACTACGAACGTGTCGTCAACGGAGCGCAGCCACAGCATTGATTTGATGTCCGGCAGGATGGTCTTCTCTAGTTTCTGCATCACTGCCTCTGCAATGAGGCCAGATATTGGTGAGCCCATTGGGGTCCCCTTCACTTGTTCATAAGACGTAACCTTCGGTTCACGAAGGCCGGGAGGGTCACAAGTTCAACTTCGAAAGCGTGAGGATCGTCGCCTAGGGTAGAACAAAGCATTCGAGAGAATTTCTCGAAGCTTGGCAATCCTCCCAAAGATCGATAAACAGACATGTCGATCTGGACCGCGTATACCTATCGATCCGATCGAAGTACCCATCAACACAAGCCAGTCGAAACGGACGCTGATTCAGCCCACAACCTGTCAACAATAGACGAAGGTGAACAAAGCAACGGAGCAACATCTCTAGCCTGCCGCCTCACCAAGAGCAGCCAATCAACAACGACTAAAAGACTAAGTGACAAATTTAGGAGGACGAGAATGAACATCATTCCCTAACCTGCTATGTATATATATATAAAGATATGTGCAAGTGAGTAGTATCTGGATGCGTGAACAAACTTTGCCCGGGAGCACATGACTGGTTTCGCGGTCATTGTCGCTCTTCAGGTATGCGTACCCGGTACTCTCTTGTCCAAGCATCCTTCTACTTATACACTGCGAATTTTATGTCACACCAGAATGGAATTTTGTGGCGTCAGGAGTGTGCATATATATATATATCTATATATGTATATATATACATATATATATATATATACTTAATAAGTGTGATAGCACGAAGTATAAAATTGACTTAAAAATTTCGAACGCATTTTGTCACTACACGCTCACCACTGAAGACATCTTCAGGTTATATTAAAGTAGATGCGCAAACTTTATGGTTCTCGAGGCGGTCAACCACAAAAGCTTGAGGATCGAACCGAAAAAACTTATGATGCGGTCATTTTGGTATGCTAGTCCTATTACAAGCCTTGGCCTGCACATTGGTCTTTTACGGCTTCCGCGAACAGTGCAAGGGGCGGAAGTTGATTAAATGGAACAGGCGCCCCATGCCCTACCCAACGAAACCGACGGAGTATTATGTTAATACTGATTGGGTTCGTAGCAGGCTGTGATCTGTAGATGAAAATTCGTGCTGTACTGCCCAGTAGTTGTTCATCCCGAACTCGCCAGAAGCCTGGTTAGACATCGAAGATCGGATACACACAGTTAGTTGAAATAAGTCGCTCCAACAGACCAGGTCTTGCATGCGGATAGGAGTACACTGGGTACAGTGGCGTTACACGCTATACTTCTCGGTCAAAGATCGATACCACTGGGTCTGCATAGGTGATGCAAATTACAAAGTTTCACCCGTCCCTTCAATATTCCGTTGTCTATATCTTCTCCAGTTCGTCTGTCGGTTGTCATTCGGTTTCTCTAGTGAACAAAGCCTCAACGTTTTCCAAGGCACCAGCACCGAGGGTGATTGCGGCGGTAAACCCCTGCCAATCTTGCATTAGCATTTTGCACATGGAAGGTGAAACATACTGTAGCACGATACAAACAACGTTGTTTTGTCTAGAACACACTGCTACAGTAACAAAGTGTAAAACAAATTCGATGTCATATGCATGGTATTAGTCGGAGATTCATTTAGGAATTATAACTTTTACGCCTTCGGCTGCTGATTTATTTATACATCTCTGAAGACGCTCTCAATGGGAAAACTGAGGAGAGAAGGTAGGAATGAGCAACCCTAACATCGTTCTATAAAGGATCAGAAGCTGCTCGGATATCCAAGATTATGATAACCATTGAATAAGATGTATGCGGTCAAGGCAAAGTACCTGACGGGTGGTGAAAATTCTGTCGATATTCTTGTGGTTGAAAAACCCTGCTTGTTCTTCACAGGCCTATTGTTCAGTCACTGGTGGTAACCTATGGAAGATTATTGGATCAAGCAATTTTGACGCTAGTTAAATCCGACTTATCAGTCGGAGACTGAAATATATTTTACTGGCCTTTTCTTGAATGCAGAGATGGTGGATTGACAAGTCTGATTTGTCAAACATTCCTGGAATCAGAGCTTTTAAAGAGGTCGGTGAGTACTTTGCGGAGTGACATTCTGTCATATTTGATAGGACCCGGAGTCAGTTCGTCGACGTGGGAGTTTTATGGTGCTCTTGTGGTGGAACACACGGTCAACTGTTTTGGTTACCAATGCGGCACAAATCGTTTATGGGGCATGAACAACTGGTTCATACGAGTGCGAGGAGGCACCGGCAAAGAAAGCCAGTCAATCTGCCCCTCAAATCTCCTGCCCATAGATCCAAACGAAATGAAAGCTGGTGGATTGGTTAATCGTTTAGACTGGATATCACCTCACTCCATCCAAGGTTCCTGTTTTAACTAAACTGGAAGTGTTGAGAATGATTCTGAACGTTGCCTGTCACAGCAACTTGTCCCATTTTTTCCAAGGTTTCGAAACATCAATTCCCACGGTCTCCTTCCAAGCCTTGAGTCAGCTTCATTCGTTGTTAAGTACGATCCATGCAGCTTCTGTTCCCGGCAGCTGTCCGACATTTCCAGAGAGCTCAAAGAGATCCGATTGGTGGATGTGTGCCATGCGACTAAGCCACAAGATCTCTCTTTTTTATGCACTCCTGGATGTGCTTCTAGCGGTCTGGATGAGAAGCTCATCCTGTCATCTCTCCCAGGTCGAGGCTCGACAAAGTTAGCTAGAGTCTGTCATTTGACTGCGAACCGTCCACTTCGTCGAAAACTACACTGCGAACTCAACACCTACTGACCTATGATCAAGATCTGTATGTATACGACCTAGAAAAATCGGCTTAACCACGACAATAGTAGCTTACTGCCAACTAGTCTATATGTGCCCAAGGCTGACCGTCAGATGTTGGTCACTGTGTGGCTATGCAACGAAAACTCCGACGGAAATTCATGCTTAACAAAGAATGGATCATCATCTGTCAACGTACTGAGCAATCGGTTACCGTTATCCTTGCGCTCATGGCTGGCACCACCTTGGCCTCCAAGTATTTACTTGTCTGGACCCAGTTGACCGATTTGAGGGATCAGGCCCTCTAACCAGTGTCATTACATCTGAGTGTTATTTTCTAAGAACTGGGTGATTATTGATGGATAATGCATTTGCAGTCGGTAGGTCTGCAAGCGGCGACAGCAAACAGTCAATGGTTTCCTTCTTGATCTTCAGCGAACCCTGTAAGAGAATGGCACATAACGTAATACTGACTGGGAACCAGTTGCCTAGAGTAGACTCAGCCCTTTCATGATCTGATTCAGAAGCTACAACATCGAAGGATAAATACAGGGTTAAAGGATTTTCTGAGGGCAGTTGAACTGTGGTAAGGAGTCCTTGATGAGAGTCGCAAAGAAGCACCACGTGTCAAATGTCTAAAAATTGCGCTCTAAAGCCTAACAGGAGTAAGTTGGAAGTTTAAAAATGATTACGACTAACGGCAAACGGCAGAAAGGAGAATCCCATCTTTATTAATCATGGTCTGAAAAACAGGAAATTAATGTTGCCATTGTTATTTGCAAAACAACGCGTGGGAAGGAATGTTGTGATTGTGGGTATTTGGTTCTATTCGACTACCAGCAACTCGATCATATCTTGTTTGGCTCGAGCAAGTGAGTAAATTCCAGTGCGCGAATTATTGATCGTGTGTGTGTGTGTGCAGAAAATCTCACAGAAGCATGTGGACTGTTTGCTACTACTGTGCTCACGCCGGAGTGGGTGATTAACTTAAGGGGCCTTACCTCGGGCCTCTAATCAGAAGGTCTGGTCTACAAAGCACCAGAGCGATCTGTGTTCGAATCCCACCGAAGTCGAAAACTTTTTACAACTGGATCAATCTTACACTTGTCAAAAATATACCAACCAAACTTACTGATCTCGTATCTCTCTGAGGGTTGGGGACAAGTTTCGCAATTCATGCATTCAAGGAGGGAACGAAATAACCAAATACCGATCCTGCATGTCACGACGTTAAAAGGTGGAATTCCCCCCAAAGCAGCAAACCTAATGCACATGATAGCAAGCTCAAAGACCGCGAATGAGTTGAAACGCGTTCCTAGCAGAAGAATCAGCTGGTCTTCCTTTAGTGTGATCACGTGAAAGCAGAAAACTTAGACAGCAGCATTAGTCTTCTAAATTATCCGATTCAGTAGGTGAAAGTGTCTCCTTCGGTTCTCACGATATGATTATGCATTAAGCGGGACAGCCTATTTACCTGTATTCAATCATTCATTTGATGTCCTTGTAAAGTTGAGCTTCCCATTTTAAGAGTATTTATTTAGGGAATTTGATTGTGTTTTACTCACCTGAACAGTAAGCGGGAAGGAAGATATTGTGGAACTTGGACGATTCGTATTACTCTTTTTAACCACTCACGTGGAACAATGAAATTTTCATTAGATAGTCACGGAGGTTTAATTCCGTGCAGGAAGCAGTCGGCAATGTCTTCACGGAAAATGCAGAATTAGTTTGTCAACAGATTCTTTGAAAAAACAAAGATTGCGATTGGCTTTACATGGGGAATTTAGAAGAGTATCCCCTAGTTCAATATTCCGAGTAGAAGAACCAGTCAGAGACAAGGATTATCTTCCAACTGGTCAAATATGCGGCCTATAACTCAATTTGTCGTTACAAAATAGAGAGTCGCTCACCTTAAGATTATTTCAGTCCGCATTGTCTGTCCGCATTGTTTCTTTCAGGTTATCATCCGAAAAATAAAACGAATATAAAATACAAGGGCTGCATCAGTATGCTCTGGATGGCCTTTTTCCGTCCTCAAGATAAAAAGGATCAATGAATATTTCATAATTTTTTTCGGACACCAGATAGACTGTTGTGACAGACTTTTGCCACGCTTGCTTTTTCGTGACATGTTTGATTCACATTTGCACAGTCGTAATTTAGGGCGTGGTCTATTTGTAGTACGACGTGCTCACATCACATCCACGTGACTATCCTATTCTGACCGACATACCCCCACCGCCAGACCCAAACCCCGTAAATGTTTACGCTCATTTTCATCCACTGACCACGCGTTAGTTCACCTTGAATAAGACCTGAATCTGTCTTGTAGCTGATTATATAATACCTGGACGTTAATATTTCCTATCATAAGGAAATCGATTATGTTAATCTGAACACACGCTTAGCGGAAAAACGTGACTATTGGAGTTGCTCCTGATGATAAATCTTAAAGAGGATGAAATGGTTGCCCAGTACTTTCGCATTGCTGCATGCATCATTTGCTGAGCATTTCCGGAGTCCCCTGTGTTTGAGCATTTTGAGATGACACAAGGAGCGGCATGCTATATTGGAAGGGAAATCCACTGTCGCATTACACATCCAAAACTCGGCACAGCGAACCAAAATCTAAGTGACGCGTTTCCGCTACCGTGGATGCGAATTTGGGGCATGAATTGCGTAAGTATTGTCACTACTTCGGCTCCGGCTCCTGGACTCGATTTTTGATTGTGCAATTTGCAATGTAAATACTTCGGGATAAATCACAATGCCCTTTTCATTCGGTTCAACAGTGCTGTTTGCTTGCACTGGCGAGCAATTGCTGCGGCTAATGAAATCCTTAATCCAGGTTAGTTGTTGTGCATCACTGGAGTGTTGATTTACAGCTCCACCTTGATTATTGACACTTTATGTAGGCTGTTAGTGACATAACCGAGCCGCCATAAAACTGGGATGCCCTTAGAACTGCGGCCTATTCTGCACCGAAATGCAGGCAGTGATGCAATATTCCAAATTTATGCCAGTTTGACATGCAATCGCATAGCGCAATATTCTAACGCCATATCTCAATTTTGATTCTACGCTAATTGATGACCATACACGAATGAAACAATTAGTTATCTGTTAGATGAATTCGGCCACTCAGTCATTAATGCTATCACCAATACCGCAAAACCACCATTTCCTAATGACCAAATGACGTTAATTCTTGATGTGGGTTATCCTCAATCTCGGGTCAAAATGATGACGGTAAACGACGGCCACTCCATCGGCCAAATTGCTGTCACCTAAGGAACCTACCAGGATGTTATCTGGTTCACTTTACTACCTCTTTTGCATCCTCGTAAGCGGGGCACTAAAAAGGCTTGCATTTGCGACTATGGAATGCAGCACATAGTTAGTGGGTCACGCAATGCCCAAAAATTTCACGTCCTAAAACGAGGTCATGATAGGGACTAATGTAATTATAGACAACGTAAAGACAGACAGACTACCCACCGTACTATTTCACTGATAATGCCGGTCAGCCAAAAAGCACATGCGTCCCAGAACCGATTAGACTTGCTGATTATGAATCAGAACTGCTTATCATCATTTGACTTTAGCTACACAGCTTTTTTGTTAAAAAACATTATTAATCGAGATGCCGAGAAGCTATCTTGCTAAAACCATTGTGACTAATTGAAATGCGATTGACCTGTTGAGACTTTATATTTTTTATTGTATGTTTCAGGATCACGGTTGACCAGTGACTGTACTCGTCGAGCAACAGCTTCCTGGTCTTAAAATAATGTTCCCTTAAGGTTTCTCAGTTAGAACATTTAAACGATGAACTACTCACTTTTGTCATGCTCTGCTTAGCCTCAGTCATATTCCATCGAACAATTACTTATCTCAGAGCATCTTCCGCATATGGAAATTTGGGAATGCTCTACCTTGCTCATTAAGCAAATAAACGACTTTAATTGGAGTTTACTAGTGAACTCAGACCCACAACACGGTACGGTGGTCCGCATATCCTACGTTCATGGTGAACATCACGTGGTCAACTCATAATTTCTATCATTTGGACAACACTGTAAAGTAAGCCGAACCAGTGTATTACCGATCCGGTGTTACTCGATCAATTGGGGAATATTAGATGTCAATCCCGGTATCCATCTATCAGTCAAATCTCCTAAATTTACAGAAGAACTGGCATAATTAGCTCAGGGTGAAGTTGACGCTTGTTGAACAAATATGTTATGAATATGTTTTCGATTGCGTATATCTTTTTGTTAAATCGGTCACTCGTTCTGATTTGCCCGATTGATCGGTACTTCTGAAAACCGAATTGTCTATCGATTGTTTGCCCACTGACGAAATGGTTAGTCGGCTGTTAAATGAACGGGCTTTCCAGGCTATCGTCTGAAAGAATTAAGCAACCTAGTTAGATGGCTGGCGGCTACGTTCATCGTGGTGTACCACCAAAAAACTGCTTCCTACTCACATTGTTCATGCCGGAGATTTTCGAAGAAAATTTCCCATATCGTTCCTAATCAACGCTTCACCAACAAACCACCTACACAACCCAATGAGAAACGCTCGAGGATGTTTTCCGTGGACTTCAAAGTGCGAACGAACACGACAGCTGGAACAACAACAACAGCAAGACGAACAGCGAAAAAGCTCGATATTACAAGAGGCTACTAACACCCGTATATTAATACAAGAATGCTCGACCGGCGGTGGTCAAGCAGATAAAGTCATGGCGTCTCATTCCGAAAGTCACCAGCTCAGATCCTCCCACTGCCATTCAACTGCCCTGGTGGCCGCAACCTCCTTCCTGAAAAATGATGTGCACTTTTGTTTCATTTATAATGGATTTAAAACAAAGGATAAAAAGGAATGAAGTTGCTGCTGTGTCGTCATAAATGAGGCATTCACATACGTCCACATGAATTCCGTAGAGGTTATTGATTTCGTGAACGGTCGAACTACTTTTGGATATCGTAAATGTTTACATTAAAATTTTTATCATTTTTCCTAATATTTATTCCTGAATCTCCGTTGGTCGGCTAAACGTCGCTATTATTTTCATCTTGCTCATTTCCGTCATTTAATGGACTCTGGCTCCGTTCCACCATCTGCCGACCATCGTACACTAACCTCGGGGTTGTGTTAGCAGTTGTGACCTGGTTGGGAATGGGTACACATATATTCACTAGAACCAGAGCTATTGACGGAATTCAGACTGCGCCAGCATGCTTCTTATTGAGTCACACGATTCACTCGTACCAGGTGACTTTACGACAGGCATTCTCTAGCAGTTTGTATTTATTCCATTCCAAGCCATGACAGCTAGAACAGTTTATTATACTAAATGGTGGCCAGAAGGTACCAGATAGTCTAATTATGCTTGATATTTTAAGCTCGAAGCTTGCGAAATTGTATCATTTGCAATGGTGTTTGATTCTTCAAGCATTGTGATTTGTTTAAATTGTAGCCTTCATCAGAACAATGACAGCAGCCAGTCCACATCCGATCCATCCAACCCATTAAACAAGGCCATACGTTGTGATGACGGAACGAAACCAGAATTTGATACCACTGAAGATCTGTTTGAGAGAGAATGGAATAAATGCAGATGTGACTAACGGAGCTGCTGTTATTAATTAATCCATTAATGACTGCACGCTCTTCTTATTCTCCTCTATCACTCACACGCTTTTTCGTTTTAAAATGTAATGTGCAACTATCCAGCATTGATAATCACCTTGTTTTACCTTCCGTGGTTCTAAGCCAATGCCGTAGATCAGCTACTTGAGATAGTACAAAAAGATCAATGGACTTTGACCGGACGAACCACTGAGGCCTGAACTTGCTGAAAAATTAGTCGTTCTAAAGTGATGTTTTCACTTAAATTAAATCAAGTAGTACTTTTGTGCACTCCTATGTGGGTGAATTTTCAACCACAGCAAACAATATATGCCACAAACAATAAGGCAGAATGCAAATATGTGTCGCTATGCGCTTTGGTAAAATACCCTGCTTCACAAAACAATAATGTAGGAGAGTAAACCTGCATAAATACCGCAACCGGGAGTGAGCTCTAAGGCCACTCATATTCAGATCTCGATTTGCGGGTAAAGGAACATCGTAAGGAATAAAACTGTCTCTGTACGTTGAGGTAATAGATAGGGGAATCCTAAATGTGGGTCGATTTGAAGAATGAGAACAATGCTGTGTGAGAGAGTGGTTAATGCTGGATAGCAGACTTTCAAAATACTTATCAAGAGTATCAAAATGTTTTGAAAAATGAAATGATCAAACATTAACTCCACTGCAACGAGCAGGCAGTTTCAAGGATTTGACTAAACGAATACAATCCTTATGTTTCAAGCCGGGAAGAAATATCGGCTAGTAGCTGAGCCAGAGGGTGAGAAAGTATAAAGTAACAAAATGTGAAACAAATATGAGGTAACTTAAGTTTCCTCAGAAGAAAGAACTAGAAGGATAGTGTGCACACTTTGCATAGCGAAAGTTCAATATGCTCAGCCCACTACAGGTTGTTAGTCAAATCCATTTCTAAGTAACGAAAGGAAGAACCTTTTTGGATGTACTCTTTACTAATTGTTAGTGGTGGATGATCGCTGGAGATGGGTGCATACTGAGTCAGCAGGATCCACGGGATATGCGAACCACTGACGTGTACCGATCGTAACTATCCATCGTGGATCCAATTTTCAGCCGGAACTTGTTGGATATCAAAAAATAACAGTCACGAGTGCATGCAAAGTGGATTTAACTAAACCCGATAGAAAACCGATAACGTGGAAGTAGGGAATGGAAGAGGTAGCATATATGATGAACCCTGCATAATGTCTCTTTTCCATCCTCTCCTCAGTGTTTTCCTCCTTTGTCATGGCTTCAGGTGCACGTGATATATATATATATATATATATATATATATATATATATATATATATATATATATATATATATATATATATATATATATATATATATTCCAGACCTTTGTTATGTAATTGCAATCAAGAATCACTAGCACCTCGTAAAACACCGTTTGATTTGTTCACCTAAGCGTAGAAAACAGGGCCATGTTCGATCCGTCAAACATGAACGCGATTACATTATACTGACTTTGTAGCTTTTGGAGCTTTATTGTGTAGATCAAAAATGCTGGAGCATTAGTTTTGTGTTCTTGAACCAATATCCTGTCAAATGAAGCTTTGTCGAATCGTAGACTAAAAATAAACAGGAAAAAGTTATCGCTCTGTTGGTTTGGGATGCTTTTGGATATAATGAAGTGATGATTGATCAATAACCCATCAGTCTGAGAATTCCGTCTCACCATCAATACTAGTAGCATGGGCTAGCAATGAACAAACCAGCTGGCATCTGAAAAAAAGACAATCCCCATACAGTAATTTCATTGATCTACAGTTCTCCTTTTTTGTCATCCCGTTTGTTCACCTGTCAAGTAGCAACTGTTCAGCAGTCCAAGAAGCAGATCGCAGACAATCATAATCTACTGACTCTGAGGTGGCAGTATCCGAACCTTAGACACTGACACCCAACCGTCATAGACTTGATCATCTGGCCACAAAAGGCATATTTTTTGTCATCTCTAGTTCCGGTAACGTTTCACTGAATAGTTGAGTATATGCAAGGCAAAAATTACTTGAATGAATCCGTCTTTATTTGTACACCACTATTAGGACAACTCATGGGTAACCGAATGGGCATTTCGCACACATGTCAGATATCTCGACCCAATCGGGTAGCATCAGATACAATTGTTATTGCTCTTTCGTAGACAAACTTTATGTTTTTATTCTGATCGCTGGAAAACCGGATCGTCGATAATACTTGTGTTGTCCTCTGATACATGCTACTTAGCAAAAGAAAACGAACAAGACTTTCATGTGAGTAGCCTTTTGCTCTATCGAAACTAAAAGAAAATTTGAATTTATGACGGAGTGGTGTGTGTGTGTGTGTGTGCTTGCGTGGATGTGTCAACGAACCGCCCAACTATATGATCGCAAAAAATGTGCAACGGGATGTGATCGATACCCGTCCTAGCACAGAACAAAGATAAACAGCTTTAGTCACAAGAATAGCCGAACCCACAGATCCTGGACCACCTTCTGAACGGTTCGTAATATCCACCCAGCAATCAATCAGTGGACGTCTTGGTGACTGATGTAATCAGGAAACCCTTCTCCATCCTCTCTCATAACTGGCTTAGTGCATTCGTTGGGTTCCAGTCCACCATATCAGATATGTGTCTAATAAATTCATCAGTGGATTTCATATTTTGTGATCAAATTTTGAATTTTCTTTCGCGATCGGTAGCCTTAATACCTTTGCATATTTTGATCTCGATGCCGAAGTCTTTGATGAGCACGTTCAGTGGCCTGTGGTCGATCGTCACCGCTGGTAAAACGTTAGGGTCTTTCCTTTTCATCCAGGCTAACGTTGACAATATTGCATAATGGCAAGCTAAGAAGGACGAATGTCATTATGATCTATTGAGGTATTTCCATAGTACCTCAACGCCGATGAAATTTCATATGTTGACAGTTCTAGCGACCAATATCATGACCGTACTGATTCTGTAAATAAGTAGTCTTATTGAAATGTAATCACTATGGTGTCAAGCCTTAACAAAACTAAGACAAGACACAGTAAAATAAAAGGACATCGTGCCCCATCTTCAATCAAACAGTAATTCGATCTAGATACGTTGATTGTCAGGAAATAACTTACATGGAATATGCAAGTAATAACCTCGATTTTTTCACCAGTCTGTGCAGATTACAAAATTAGAAACAATTTCAATGGTGGATTGGAACCTTACAACTGCTACGCCACATCCGTAAAAATTACATTTTGAACACTATGATGGCAGAATACTATATCTGATCTGTCTGCTCCACACTCTGTCGCTTGTTCGCCCAGGTTTGCGACATCAATCTTCGCGAAACCAAATTCTCACCATTTCGATACACTTGGATATGACTTGTCCACATTGAGTGCCAAGTCTAAGGGGCTATTGACCGAGGCTAAAGAATTGCGGATTTTAGCTAAAGTTTGATGTCAAAAGTCATAGTTGATTGTTGGATCGTCTACCCTTTTGTGCTTTGACCTAATGGATGACCTGCCTCGTTATGCGTCACGTGTGCTATAAACAGCCGCAAACATTACTCATTCAGTAACAAAGGTGATAGTTTGACCTCAGGTGACCTATCAAGATGACGGCGCTCCACCCCACCGATCCGTTTCAGCGTGCCAATTTCACGCGAAAAAACTGCTCAAGGTCATAGGATTGTCTGAGATGACCACTCTGTGTTGAATTTTGTCAACAGCCGACGAAGTGAAAATGTGAGATGCTCAATTCACGTCCGTAGGTTTGATTCAGTCGGTCACAACTGCGATTGATTCACGAATGTGTGATCATTCTGTTTATCGCAGCCTACTGGAATAAACATCAGAGTTCCGACTTTATCTAAATTCGTTAAACTAAGTCACTAGTGAACATTCTCATACCGTTGTCTTGTCGTTGAAGTATTGTACATTCAGCTGCAGGTCAACGCAGTTGCCCTTGAACTGATTTACTTTGGAAAACTTTGCAATTTGGTGACTGTCATTGTTTTTAACACTACAAAAAACGAATCGGTCAATTAAAAGCGCATTAGGTTGACCTGATTTTTGGTGCAATGTATTTTTGGCAAGAAGATACTGCACTGGGGTGAACGGATAGAATTGTGACGTCGACCGATGACTGATGTCAAGAGTTTGTATACGCAATTGAGGAAGATGCGGCAGAAGTATAAATCTGTATCCCAAGGATGAGCTACAGTACGACACGAATAGGAGTCATTCTATGCGGTTTATAAACTACGCAACAGAAATAAGAATCTACGGAAAAATGCAAAGTAACTATGGGAGGAGCTGCTGATACAACAGTAAAAGAGTTGCTGTTTAACTCCAATGAGTCAATTAAATAGTTTCCAATAAAACCTGTTATTGGTAATAAGTCTGAAGCGCATATTATTACCATATTGGGCAAAAACATGAAGTATTTGAAGGCAAGCGAAAAACAGTTTACCAAACGATAGATCCAAAAGTAGGAACCTGTAAGCTAGTAACTCCATCTTAGATTCTGGTCTTGAAAATGAACGAGAAAGCGGGATTGGATCTTATTGTAGGTTCAAGTGGTTGTTGATGGGAGATACTTAAATTGTTCTTTTTGTATGGCCCACTTCCTTCTCTTCCTGTTTACTTCATTTACATATCGCTGTTTGGTTTCGCTATGTTGTTCACGCTAGTGTTGTCTGAGAAGTCCATGACCATAACTCCCAACTCTCATTTACCCTTTTGGAAACTCAATATTAGTAGTGACAATAATGTCAATATTATTGTTGTTGTTCAGTTATTCTATTCTTTCGAATTCGGATTTGATGATACGGTGAAATCCTTTGTCTAGAAAAAGCGGTCGGCTGCCAATTATAGACATATTGGATTTCGACGGCAGACACACAGACTTGACAAGTTTATTCTGGTATTAACATCCTATTCTCAAATTGGCATCTTACCATTCCACCTTCTACCGATGGCATTAGTTATTTTTTGAATTCTTTTCGTAGGACTTCTGATGTTCAGTACGGTTAATGTGGCTTAATAGTCGTGACAGCGATCATCCTCATATGTCACTTTTAATTCGAATTATTTACGTCAATTCAGTCGTATAAAAGGGGAATGATTTTAAACTGTGCTCTATTATTCACGCTGTAGGTAAAGCTGATAAATTTACTATGGACATGTTTGCATTTCAAAGTGAAATTCTGTCATGTTTAACAGCAGGAAACTTAGCCTGACTATCACGAAAGGAACAAAGGAACAATAACATGTACCACTGTAGCGCCGATATAAGCTAAAAACAAAGGACAACCTCTGTTTTGAGCCCACTGGTTCAGAGCTGATGTCTCGTCGTTTCTTCTTCTCAAGGTCACATTTGGCTTTCTCTAAAAATACAGAGATAGTAAAGATAACAACCCTAGGCTGACGCGAGCTGGAGCAGCTAATATGTGCACACCAACATCCATAGCTGTACAAAGCGATCTTGGGAATCCCTGAGCACTGAGTAGTTGAATTTTCAGGCGTCAAAAAGCCGAGAGGAATCCACACGTTTATCAATAGACGTGAGTATTTTTGTGATACTCAAACCACGTTGCTTACTGATAAAAATAAAAATAGCAGATTTAGAAATGGCATTATTCAAAGCTGATGTGATCAGATATTTATATCAGAAGAAAGCCTGAAAAAATCGTTGAGTAAATCATTATCACCTCAGTTTTCGTGTGGTGGATGAACCTGGTTAGTATGGTTTTGAGATGTCCACCGCTACGAGTAGACGACGGGCACATTCCGATTCACATTCGAATTCTGCAATAGAGTTCCGATATTCTATTCCAATCCTAAGAACGTTGTAGAGTCCGCAGCAGTATTCCGACGTTCTTTTATTTACCTGTCCCTAATCTGAATACCTACGTGAACGATATTTTTATATTAACTCAGCTACCGGATGATCTGTTTCTAATGTTTCATCATGGCTCCGGTGATCTTCGATTAAAGGATAGTTTTTGCGATGATCTTAAAATGAATAACAGTGATGTAAAAATCAATAAATCCTAAATATTTTGGTGAACACTACACAATAGACTTTGCAGTCAGATGGTTGTGAAAATAAGTAGGATTTTGATGAATGTGGATTCAGATAAGAAATTAGGAACAAGTATATTACTGAATGACATGTCGGACTACTTGACTTTAGGATCAGTGAATTTTGGTGGGACACTGGCGCTATATAAGCAAGGGCTGGTGTAACCGATCTGAGAAACTTTGGAATGAGGCTGCGAATTGTAAATGAGTATTTGTTAACAGTGGAAGCGGCTGCGACTTCTGTTCAAGCCTGCCATCTCAAACTTCACCAGTTGTTACGTTAGACTTCAGAGTCGCAAAGTAACCAGAGCCTTTTTCGATTTCCACAGCTGGGTTATAAACAAATGAAAAAAAATTACGACCTTCTACTCGGCCTTTCAACGGTTGCTTGGGTTGACGACAAAATGCAACGCTTAGGGCGTGCACCGCCGGGTTTTGAGGTTGGGAGTATGGCTACTAATGAGTACACGCCATTTGTTCTTCACGAAAAATTCACGCCAAAGTTTGAAAAACGGATGAGTCGAAGAACTCACTATATAGTCAGATAAATTGTCATTGCCGAGCACGCCGTAAACATCAGAAGTAATATGCCAACTTTCTATCAGCTGCTCTGATTTGTGTGCGTAAAACTCACTGATCAATAACTTGCTTGGTCATGGGGTATGCGACAACATAAAGCCCAGTAAACAATTTAATGGCTGTCGAAGCAGCACCATGAAGCTAATAACCAAACGAATGCTTATTCTGCACTGATTCACACCTTCTCCTCTCCAGGTTAATTGGCGCAAAATCCACCCATGCTTTATCCGGAGCTTTGGATAGAATTCCGTGGACAGCGTCGGTTAAGTGATCTGAGAAGACTTTCCTGCTAATCGCAGGGAGGCAGTTAATGCGTTGCTGGATAAAGAGTATCAGCAATTCAGCTTTGATCGCTAAGTAACTGTACACCATTGGGCAAGTCAGCGTGGTAGAATGCGATCGCGAAGCTTCATCTCCGAGGTGCGCGCCCGTTGAATGGCTGCGCTACAGTCGTCATTTCTATTTTGCTGGATTACTGGGGAAGTTTTGATTCTATTATAGTCTACATTTGCCGCTACAATCGGTCTGAATTATAACCTTATTGGTTCTCAACATAGACTGGAATCGCGCATTGCTGCACCTCAAAGATCTTCTCATTGACTTAAAAGAGGCACTCGTGCTGGCTAGCAGGAAGCTCTTGAATGTACACTTCCAGCCAAGATGTCCATTCCGGCATTGCTGAGTACCAACATCCGCTCTCTGTTTACGAAAATGTCGGATCTGTCCCTCACACTTCAATCACCGATCCATGTTCACACTTGTGTCATCTGCATACACGAATCGCGGTTGAACTCGAATATCGCTGATTCACTCTTGTCGATAGACAGCTTCAGATTCCACTGGAAGGACAGAGTTTCGGACAGGAAGAAGTCTGGAAGTGGTGTGGCAACATACTACAAGTCCGAAGTTGTTTATACGTACTCGCTAAACGGAATTGACTGTCTCGTGACGCAGTGTCATCCTAGGTTTTCTCGCCATATCAGTACAATCATAAGGAATTTATAAATTGCCCCTTTTAGCTTGGAACAAAGTATCACATCTTTTTCAACTCGTTTCTAGTGTTCGTTGTTCCTCTTCCAGAGGATAATCTGCATATAATTGTAGGTGATTTCAATCATGCATCTACCCTACCACTGACTGCGTTTGATTTGACTGACCTCTGCGTTTTTGCCACCAGAGGCAGTTCCATTTTAGATAGAGTTATTACCAATCGCCCTTGGGAAAACGATTTAGCCCCATCGCCCTAACGTCTTCTGGTCACATAACTAACGGAGCGTGCTACACTCAAGCGCCTGCGTTCTCCTATGTATCCTCCTGACGACTCTTTTCAGTTTGCCTATAAATCTAACAAGTTCATTTTGGACACTGTCGCCCCCCTCATTCATCACATTCGTAAGTCCTTAAACGCATCGCTGAAATCTGTGAGTTGCATCTTTCTAGACTAGTCGTCGGCATTTGACTTAGTCCCACGGTCTTTTCTACTTCACAAACTGCAAACATTTGGTTGTCACAGACCTTTATTAGCATAGCTGTCTCATTACTTTACTAACTGAACCCAGTGCACACGAATGGACGGTAAAACTTCAAAACCGTTGATTAACAACTCAGGCGTGCCTCAGGGTGCTATTCTCTCACCATTTCTCTTTTCTGCGTACATCAGCGACTTATCAACCAGCTAACTCTGTCATCTATTTAAGTATGCTGATGATGTTGCCCTCTCTCGAACCGTTTTGAACAATGATGATTTTCAAAGTATTTTCAACAACTTATCTTCTGTTTACGATTTATTTGCACGAACTGCTTTAAATCTCAACACATCTAAATGTTTCGAATATCTATTCTCTCTCTCACTCTCACTCTCGGTCAGCCTACCCATCCGAAACGTCTTCCATCAACTCAAAAACACTTACCAGGGGTGATTCTGTGAAACATCTAGGAGTTACTATTGATAAAAATATGAAATGGACTTTTCACATTTCCACCTACGTGTGTAAAGAATCTCCGACGGTTGACATTTCAAATCAGGAATTTTAGGCACCACAAGGTGAGACAGAGCACCATCACCCAATTTGCATATCAATGATTTTTTCTAATCCTTCTATACTGTCCTCCTGTTATTTTTATCAGGTTTACTTCAAAATGAACTTTAAAATTCCTTGCCGTTCACCGTCATTGTTTTCATGTTTTTAATTCCTCTAATTTGACTGTCCTTTCATCTATGTTATCAGCAATTCTCCGCAAGTGGAAAATTTTCTTACAAAATACTTTGAGATTCCCTGCATCCTTTGTACAACGATCTTTCAAAGTGCCACTGCCATACTTCAGCAAAATCCAGTTTGCACTCCATATCTTTTGAATCAGTATCTTTAGGTACTCCATTTTCCTACATTTGACACCCACCTTGACAAACTGTGACGGTGTTTCAACCGACTTCCTGAACAACCTATTTTAAGTGCGCAAATCATCCCTCAAACGGATTCTTTCGTTCTTCATTTTTAGAATTTGATAAGCGTAAATATATTCTTGTTTATCCCCGTGGTTTTTGACAGGATTGCGACCTTTTGTACTTAAAATCTATACCATATAGTGCAGTTTGCAACTATACTTAAATTGGCCCTGAGTCCAAAATCTTGAGTTGCTGTCATCCAGCTAGGATCCAAGGCTTCACTGAACTTGTTTTAACGTTTACTGGTCACTCACTCTTCTCGCACAGACCTTAGCCCTCATTTGGAATCTGGTATGTTCTCATGTTATGTACACCGGTACTGTTGCAGTACTTGAAAACCGCGGAAAAACGTACGATCAGTTGGATATTATTATCACTTTTCCTTCTGTTCCAGTGGATTGCATTGACGAAGAAAAACGACCGCATAGCATTGATCGGGAGTGCAGTAATTCGAGAGACTGAATCGTAACTTAATTTTTGCTTGTTCTATTTTGCCACTTGCGATGAATCTCGTTCCGGCTATTTCCACTTCACCCTGCTGACCATTATGACACCTCCGTGGAAAGAATTCTCCTTAGCTTAGACCCGAAAGGATCTTCGCGATTTTAAAAATCTTACACAGATCATGAAATCGGGAAGTCTGTCTTATTAGCCTTTATGTCAATGACCAACCGTCATCTTGGTGGCTAGCTTCTGAACTTTTCCTACGCACTTCATTTACTTCTCTAAGTTTGGTGTCCATACTTGCACACAATATACTAGGTGTTGCCTTTCCACCGTTCCTTTGGTTCGTTGGTTCAGGTGCAACGGATTAGTGTCTCATAGAACGAATATCTTTGACATTGTATTTCATTTTGTCATGCACCCTAGATTTTCCGATTGGGTTGGCCTGATAGTGGTTTAAAAAATAATCGCTGTCGTTTTAGAAAACCCCAACTCCCACTTGATACTGATAGTTTTCTTTGCTACGACAGTATTTCTGCGTATTCAATGCTGCAGTTCACGACTGATGTTCTTAGTGGTAACTTATTCTGTTCGCTGTTAGCTCCTTGGACAGGGTGTCCGTCGAGTCGAAGTCCAGTTCACCTGATATTACCTCATAATTTTGCTTTAGAAGAGCCACGTGAGAGAAAAGTAAGAAGATTTGGATACAGTTTCATTAGTCGATATAAGACCTATAAATCCCGACACGCAACATTACCTTTGAATTTTTGTTACCTTTCAGTGAACTTAAACACTCATTTCATGGTACTGGTATTCTCATCAGTTTCACATGAGCTGACGAGTGCCACTGACTGGATTAAGGCTAACACGTTAATGAATCGACTTTATGATTGTTTCTGTTCCCGACTATCCCTGATTGGTGATTGGAGGCCAGGTTGTGGCCTAAATCGATTCTATTCATTTTTCATTGGCTTTCACTTATCTGTCGCACTGATGACTCAGGTCCAACTTAAAAACCTATATGGCATCCATAAAAGTCGTATTACCACATTGAATGATTCGGTAGTTGGATGGTAGAGGACCAAAGAATCATGAACCCAAGCAAATCAGAGAATTAGTTGCACTCAAAACTTGTATATTAATATTTTCACATAGGTAACTTAGTCATGCCACGAAAGTTCCCTAATTGTCAAACAATTACATATGAAGGATTGAAACCGAGAAGCCCAGCAAACAGAGCTAACGCAGAAGTTGAAAGAGTACGCCTATGGTTCACCTTGGAGTAAACTGTGCAAGTTTTATTCAGCAAATTTATAATTCACTCAACTATCCCATAGCTACAGGTATTCCCGTTTCCTAATAGACTTTGGCCACTTGTCAATAACTTCGAATTGTTTTAAGTGTCCAAGTCTTAGGTAGTGATAAACAATGACGGCAATGACGACTAGTGACGGGACTGAGAGGTCACGTTACTGGGCTACAGTTTACACCTGTGGTCTTCGGCAATATGCGCTGTCTAAACATGTGTATTTACTCCACCCTATGTTATGAGTGTTAAAACAAGCTCGCAGCTATTGACAGTCAGAGGCAGCTAAACGACAAGAACACTACCAGATTTAAACTTTCTCACCAGTAGATCTTATCAATAGGGGTTATAAATTCACATAACCGAAACACGATCGCCTACGGCGTTTCATGAACTGCCCACGTTATTGAAAGGATGCATTCTTCCAAATTCCGGTTACCATTTGTGTAAAGTGTTTGTGCACAGTGAAACTAACTAAAATTCGCCACCCTATGAATTCTAGACCCTCAGCCCTAGCGACTGCACACAAAAGAAATCAGATTGGTAGAATCACGACATTTCTATTACGAGCATTTCACGTAATAGAGAACTCGGTATATGTCTTACCGAATGTGGATAATGCCTCCAATGTAACACAATTGTTCTGTATGATTGTGTACACTGTGAATAAGGCCAGTAGTATTGGTCTAGTTGGGCGTGCGCCTTCTAACTTCGCATCCTTGGCGATGGCTCTAGACCGAACCGTAGCAGATTATTACATAATGACTATGTAATAATCTTATCTGTAGGCTGATAGCCTACAATTTTGAAACTATTTTGACGAACATTTTCTGTACATGTGTGCAAGTGGTTTATCACTCGGTCACCTTAAACGTGCTTCTTTGCTTTGCTTTTCTCTCCGTCGTATGAGGCCTAGTTGGGCAGTGTTTGCACACCCCTTTGTGAGAAACTATGGATCAAGGGGCGAGTCACCGTTCACGACGATCTTCCCAACCGTATCCAATCCAATCTCATAATAGTCGTTTTCCAATTCTCCAAGAAATCCCCGCGCCTCAGTAAACTCCTTTTCGTCCATACCTTCGTTCAAAAACCAGTGAACGAATGCTTTTTTCGCGAACATCAGATCGAATTTCCTGCTCAGTCTGTTCCATGCTTCTGCAACCGAAGTTGTGTTAGCCAAAAGGCAGACAGATCGTTTTATTTTGGCCAAGTCGCCCCCGGGAACCACTGTCGGGGGTCGAAAAGTGATCCCGACCTTGAAACCTGTTGGGACCCAGTCGACGAAATGAAGTATGTTTTTCCGTCTGATGTTATCTATCGCTTGATGCACATCAGCTTCCGTTACATCACCACGGTAGAGGAGACAACAACCCATGTATTTTCCCTGCCGTGTTTCACAGTCGAGCATTTGTGTTTTTTGTTGAAATGCGGCTGCTGTGATTGGAACAGTTAATAGTTTTTCTTTGAAAAAATAGTCTACAGAAACAAGTGGTGCATAGGAAACCAGCGGGTAGTGAATTCTCGGATACGGAATCAGATTAGTCAAAAATTCGATTATATCCATATTCTGACTTGATTGGAATCGCGTAGTTGCCGTCACTGAACTGAACACTTGTCCGAGTAGCCTGTTGACATTCATAAATGTTGGGCGTTCTGCGTTTAGGCACCTCCTAGATGAAAGATGAAGTTTACAAGCTTAGCCACAATAAATCAACTTGCCGGCAAATATCATACAGTGCTTCATTCTCAAAAATAAACATGCAATCAGACAATTCCAAGGTTGCAAAAGTATTCAGCACCGAATTGTACGGTTCAACCATTGCGGATGCACATTTTGGTGAGGGAAAAATGCCAAATTCAATTTTAGCCTTTTTTCCATAATCTGTACTCAATCGTTCCATGATCAGCGATGAAAATCCGGAACCCGTACCACCACCGAGCGAATGAAAGATAAGGAAACCCTGTACAGAAGTGCAATCTTCCACACAAATACGAATTCGATCCACAACTATGTCGATAAATTCGACTCCCACTGAATAGTGTCCACGAGCAAAATTATTGGCTGCATCCTCCAATCCGCTTATCAACTGCTTCGGATGGAATAAAGCACGATAACTCCCTTTGCGCACCTCGTCAATCACACTCGGTTCCAAATCAACGGTCACGCTCCGCGGAATGAATTTACCGTTTTGGGTTTCCGAGAATAGCATGTTCACATTTTCCTCCTGTTGCGCGTAGAACACATCATTCTTAGTTTTTCCGTCCGGTTTAATATGGTGCTCCATGCATATTAGCTCCCAAAATGCATTGCCCATTTGAACACCGGCTTGACCGATATGTACACTAACGCATTCCTGAATGTCAAAATGCGATAGAAGGTTTTAGTACGCATAGACTTACCATGATTCGCTTATACCTTTTGTTTTATTTTTTCGGTGCTCTGATCGGTTCAGATTAACTACGACAGTCAACTTTCGCTTTCCACAATGCCACTGCCTTTTGTATAACGCCTGATTTTAAACGGACTTTGTTAATCAATTTGATGACCTTGATTAGGCGTACTGATCAAAATCAGGTGACTGTATTATGCTAATCATGAGGAACGTTCTAAAGTGCGCAACCTGGCCGAAATTTTATCTCTGACCAGTTATCTTGTCACAGAAACAATTATTTCCAATAGGGCTAGGTGTTGCTGATTCGTCAGGAAATTTGGAATTTAGTCTCAAAACGGAAGACATTTGTAGTTGTTCTCAAGGCTCACCTACTCGATTGTTTAATGCTCTGAGGCAAGCCACCTTTCTAGCCAATCTATTGCATAATGTGTAATTTATCAAAGTTTATAGCGTCTCTTCTGAGCGGGCGCCAATGGGAATAGTATGAAGTTTCTGCCTATGACACGAAGTAACCAGACGTCAGGCTGAGTCCAAAAAGACGCTCATATTTGGAGTTCCAATAGGAATAGTGCAGCGCTATGAATTACCCCGATTTATCTTAGCTTCCATTTATGGACCCTTCGTTGGACATTAAACTTGCGGATTCTGGAGTACAAAAGATGATCATCGCATCATTAGTATCTTTCAAATTACTGACACTTCTAAATCCTTATTTACTTAATTTCCTCTGTAAACCAAACCGCTGAAAGCGATAAATCTACCGACTCAGTGTGGCTCCCCGCACAGTCAGTAACGGATGGCCAGTCACGGCTCGACCTCGCCATCTGACAACGGACGAATTAATCAAAATTGAGTTCGACAATTTAATTCCCAATGGTATTGCTCGTCCTTCTCACAGCCCTTGGGAACCATTGTTACTCATAGTTCTAAAGAAATACGGCATCAGCTAGCTTCTACGTGCTAATTACTGAGCACCTAAGACGGTTACTCTTTTTGACATTTGTTCGATACCTGATATACACGATGTCATGACGTCAGTTAGCACTACGACTGCATTTTTGAAAACCTCTTTGGAACTAGCTTGTTGCCGATCCTAATGAACTCCTGACATGGCACTTGTTGGTCTGTTTGTGTTCCCAACCGACTTTCATTTTGTGTAATGTTGAGAGATTTTTTAATAGGATTACACGAGGTTTGGGTTTCAGTGGTCATCGAATGTAGATAAACATACTCAGTATTTGACTCTATTTCCCATTTCTATCCTATCATAGGATAGTAGTCAAGCCAAGTATGAACTTGGTAAAGCTAAACTAAAGTTAATCTCGAGATCACTCAACAGCGTAGTAAACCTTGCGAGGATAAAATACACACTATTTTTGATTGTGCCGCGCTGTCTTCAACCAAGTGGCTTAAAGTGCTTGTGAACTTATTAAACTTTTATCGCTTCATAAAACCCCACGTGGCGGAACGCTTGCTTCCTTTAACAGGTCCGTGGCAAGTCACTTAATGCTTACTGATGCCACATGAGCAGCTGTTTTTCAAAATTAATGGGAATTAATTGTGAACGATATTATGTTAATAATACAGCGTTGCTGGTAGATGTAATGTGCCAACGTTTCGACTACCGTGGGTAGTCTTTCCCAAGGCAAGTTTTAATCGGAATTAGTTCAGACCACTCTCCGTACACACCGGGATCCGTTCGCTATAGGATAGCGGATAAGGACCTCGGAAGGACCCTGAAGAAATCAGTTTCCAAAGTTTGGTGATCACTAGGGGTTTTTTAGCGCCTTACTACTACATAAATAAAATATAGTGTTTGGCCGGGAACTGCTCGAAGCACATGGAGCCATTAGGTATTTTCGCTAGGCAACTGAGGGTCGCCATTTTATCCTCCACGAGCCCATAGGGTATACGTTGCATGATGAACGTAATCATTACCGTCTGCGATAAACCACATATTTGAAATACTGTGCTCGAAATAGCGGTGCAAACTCTGACCCATTGTAACAACACAAACTAGAATCAGCAGCACGTACTAGAAGGTCTCCAACCAAAACTACGCAACTGAAAACAGCAAGGAGAGCTGGACAACTGAAAACTACATGCAAGTTTGCTTAAAAAGCGCTCATGTATATATTAACTAGGCAGAGATATCACTGTTATGATACCTTTGGGATAGTGACTGTTGTGGGATCTTCACTTTTCACTCTGAGTAGCCTCGATTCTGATTGGTTGATCGTAGCTTAGGCGATGGCGAAGCTTTACCGAAATGAATCACTTGACTTGCACCTACAATCACCAAATGAATATTTCAGTTCACGACTGATCTGCTTTAAGTTAAAATTGAATCGAACTGCTTTGGAGATGCCTTATCATTGTGCAACACCTAATGTTGTAACTTCTTCCATTTTAGACCTTACTGCTCAGGCACAGGATAGGTTAATGCATGATATGACTGACTGTCCGTGGATATAGATGTGCGTATTTAGGCTAAAAAGTGTGTAGTTCCAGTGGTCTGAAATGGGCAATCACGTAGTCTGGCAAATAGGTACTTACGCTGAGTCTGATGCTGGCTTTCATTATACCTATATAGAGAAAATTGTTTTGTACTGTATTGTATTATATTGTGTTGTACTGTACTGTGTTGCGTCGCATTACACCTCATTGTGTTATGCTGTATTTTATTGTACGTTTTGCATGCACAGATGTCTGTATTTCAGTCGGTTACGCTCATCGCCTTGATGAAAAGGACGTCAAAAAGCAATAAACGAGTAATGTGACAAATCACGACAGGTTCTTAATATAGTCAGCTACGATATGGTCTCGGTTGGTGAGGATGAGTACCAAATAAAGGACAGTGGAATTCCTGTAGAAATTAATTCAGGCACAAAGAGTTCATCTCGTGGAAGCATGCTAGTGACATTGTGAGGGATCTTAGTGCAGCGGATGAGTGGTATTTATAGTTAACTTGTTTGCAAATGTTTCGCAAGCAAACAAATGCCGATCACAATCTGTTGACTGGATATTTCCGTGGTATGAAAGATACACGACTAACAGTGGACAGTCCCCGGGGGGGGGGTGATTATACAGTCCTTTCTCAGCAAACCTGCCAAAACACAGAAGGACAGTAAAGAAGAGTAGAAAAACCGGTTAGTAAAATGATAGTTAGCACTCCTTTTATCCTGAAATGCCAAAGGCTTCTTCTTTGGAATGATACTCATCGGAGGTTCAACTGGAAATATGACGCTACCACATCACAATTTTATTAATAACGGTCTCTCAGTACTTCATAGAATTTACCCTAGTAGATATTTTCGTGTTGGTCGCGGACTTATTGAGTAGGCAAACCGGGAAAGAGATAACAGACATTCAAGTCATTTGGATAAGTTGAGATTCAAACCAGCTCGAATGGGGAGACGGTAGATGGAGGGCAAATTACTGGGAAGACTAGGAAAGTCCTCGTTACCAAATACCGCCTGTTAGAGGACAACATCATTAGTATAATTAAATTACTGGCATAAGTAACTAGTTGATGCACTTTTAAAACGAAAATGGAGAAAAAACAGCACCTTGAACCACTCCTGAATTCCCGCTCAACAGTTTTGATGTCTGCTCACGCAACACCACATGCTGCATTCTGCTGGTAAATAAATCAGATGGTCATGCTAACAGGAGTCTGGGGAAATCGAATGTTCCCAGTTCTTGAAGTAGACTGGACCTTGAGATAAAATCTAATACACACGAAAAATCTAAGAAAACAACGCACAGATTTCGACGACGCATCTACGGAATTGCATACACGATGAACAAAAGAGCGACAGAAGCCAAACTGGACCCGCCAAATTCACTGATAAATTGAAAAAGATTGTCTGAAAGATTCATAGATTGAAATGCCTAGGTGCGACGAGCCATGTAACTTTGACATCGAAGGACGGTAAGAAAACGGGATGAAAGCATTTAATTAAAATAGTAGAAGTAAGAGATTTCGGAATAGAGACAATAGCGACGGGTTTCCGGAAGCCAAGGATGGGAGGTAAGGTTGCTGATATGTTAACAACAAAGTCGAGGTATTAATCAAATCCATAACACTATGTTTTAGAAGAGATGAGAATAGACTATCAAGACCTATAACCCGCCCCCTCCGAGGTTATTTTAGTTATGCGAAGCTTGACCATCTATTGTTCGGAAAAAGGACACTCTGTCAGCTTCTTGATTCTACCTCGCGGACGCATCTACTTGCTAACGTGCGTGGCCCGAAGCTATTCCCATCACTACTGTCATGGCTGAATCAGTGGCTCCTTATTTCCCAAAGCAATGGATAGCTCTATAGGGTAGTCTGTTCACTTCTGACCGAGGGCAACAATTCGAGTGTGACCTGATCTCTTCGTTTACCAATATCATTTACAAGGAACTGCGTGGAAACTACCTCCACCTGCTGCAACCTGGAACGAAGCTACGACCTCAAATTCAAGCCAGCAGCTTATAAATTCTGTTGGAGAGGTCCGCCTTACCTTCCGGACGGAAGACCGTTTGCACGGCAAGTCTTTGTGACTAGGTCAAATATAATCTTTAAACTAAATGCACTGAACTGGGAGCATAAATTCAAAAATCAACTGGAATTCTTGTAAAGACAGAACTTCTGGGCTTCACATCTACAACGGAACGGTAATTTTTTTTTAGAGTGTAGACTCTGTTAAAATTTTAGAAATCCAGAACATCGTATCCGAGCTCCGTTGTGAGCAATGACTGTGGGATACCCAAATAAGATAGTTGTGGTAGACATAATAGGATCCCAAACAGATAAAATGATGAATCACAGATTATCTCAGAAAATGGTGCCAGACCATACCAGTGGAACGGGATGATGCAACAGGAGTAACGGATGCAATTCTTGATACGTGGATGTTCAAGTTGGAGGGGGAGCAGACAACTGCATTCAGATAGAAGATCTAACTTAGAGAGCATTTTGCTGAAGGAGCAGTGTAGAGCGCTAGGCATGGACAAGATGACAAAAACGATTTACCATAACCAAAGAAACGGTCAGGCGGAGAGGGCAAAAGTCCTATTAAAACCGCTGTTGAAGGCTTTTCCCGACTCAATTCAAAACAGTGGGATAGCCTCCTCGCCTACAACACCATTAACCAAAGATCTACTGGTCAAACGTCACACTTGCTACGAACCGATATTGAAATAAGACTCCTGAGCGACAATCGATTTCTAGTAATCAACCATTAACGGCTACCGAATACCTATCGAAGGTGAGAGATTCTGTGCTAATGGTAAACCAAAGTTGGAGACAGGACACAGATATGGAAATGACTATTTCGATAAAACGTACTTCAGCGCCCCTCTTCAAACTGGCAGTCGAAAGTGGTTCCGTAGGACGCAAGTAATACCCGGGGTACAAATCAAGCTACACAAAGAATAGCGCGGACCCTACGTAATCGAAAGAGTACTATCCGGAAGCAAAGTTCCATAGCAGAGCTGCCTGCTACTGGGCGCATCCCTGAGTTGTGGATAAGGGAATGGCCACCATTCAGGTGGTTAGCCGTGAATAAGGCAGGCTCAAACTAACTGAATAAGCGGCCCTGGACAAGCAGCGGCAGTGGCAATAGCGTGTTGTTATTGGTAGTGGTGGTGGCGGTGGTGGTGGCAAGCGATCTCCTGATCAAATGCCACAAGAGCCCGCTGGTGGTACTGCAACGTGGCGAGTGTGGCCCGTCAACCAAATAAGGCCATTGCTCCTTGTCGCGTTCCAAACTCAGCAAGGATTTTCGGAAGAGGCGTACGAACCGATCAGCTGCCTTGCAGAAAGCGTTTAGTTGCGCAAAGGCTTGAGGTTTATCCTCGAATAAAAATGTCTACTCTGGTCTGGACGACCGAGTAGTACAAGAGCCCACGGAGCATTTAACCGTGAATATGACTGATCTTCTCACGAACGTTTCTGGTTTTTCCCTCACTTGCAAAAGCGACCTTCCACCATACGCAACTGTCTGTTTCTCGAATAATTTGTGTCATTCTTTCTTTTCCCACTCTGTTTCCTTACTTGGTGGATCTGCTGTAACAGGCCACCGGACACATGCCGGAATAACCGCGGGAGGCGCAGAGGCTGAGGACCAGCTAAATTGTATCTGAAAGTGCTCCGTCCAGCGTGGACATCGCTGTAGATTTTGGATA
>LUCM01010787.1:0-54348 GCA_008360955.1 Fasciolopsis buskii | reverse complement strand
CTGGGCTTCACATCTACAACGGAACGGTAATTTTTTTTTAGAGTGTAGACTCTGTTAAAATTTTAGAAATCCAGAACATCGTATCCGAGCTCCGTTGTGAGCAATGACTGTGGGATACCCAAATAAGATAGTTGTGGTAGACATAATAGGATCCCAAACAGATAAAATGATGAATCACAGATTATCTCAGAAAATGGTGCCAGACCATACCAGTGGAACGGGATGATGCAACAGGAGTAACGGATGCAATTCTTGATACGTGGATGTTCAAGTTGGAGGGGGAGCAGACAACTGCATTCAGATAGAAGATCTAACTTAGAGAGCATTTTGCTGAAGGAGCAGTGTAGAGCGCTAGGCATGGACAAGATGACAAAAACGATTTACCATAACCAAAGAAACGGTCAGGCGGAGAGGGCAAAAGTCCTATTAAAACCGCTGTTGAAGGCTTTTCCCGACTCAATTCAAAACAGTGGGATAGCCTCCTCGCCTACAACACCATTAACCAAAGATCTACTGGTCAAACGTCACACTTGCTACGAACCGATATTGAAATAAGACTCCTGAGCGACAATCGATTTCTAGTAATCAACCATTAACGGCTACCGAATACCTATCGAAGGTGAGAGATTCTGTGCTAATGGTAAACCAAAGTTGGAGACAGGACACAGATATGGAAATGACTATTTCGATAAAACGTACTTCAGCGCCCCTCTTCAAACTGGCAGTCGAAAGTGGTTCCGTAGGACGCAAGTAATACCCGGGGTACAAATCAAGCTACACAAAGAATAGCGCGGACCCTACGTAATCGAAAGAGTACTATCCGGAAGCAAAGTTCCATAGCAGAGCTGCCTGCTACTGGGCGCATCCCTGAGTTGTGGATAAGGGAATGGCCACCATTCAGGTGGTTAGCCGTGAATAAGGCAGGCTCAAACTAACTGAATAAGCGGCCCTGGACAAGCAGCGGCAGTGGCAATAGCGTGTTGTTATTGGTAGTGGTGGTGGCGGTGGTGGTGGCAAGCGATCTCCTGATCAAATGCCACAAGAGCCCGCTGGTGGTACTGCAACGTGGCGAGTGTGGCCCGTCAACCAAATAAGGCCATTGCTCCTTGTCGCGTTCCAAACTCAGCAAGGATTTTCGGAAGAGGCGTACGAACCGATCAGCTGCCTTGCAGAAAGCGTTTAGTTGCGCAAAGGCTTGAGGTTTATCCTCGAATAAAAATGTCTACTCTGGTCTGGACGACCGAGTAGTACAAGAGCCCACGGAGCATTTAACCGTGAATATGACTGATCTTCTCACGAACGTTTCTGGTTTTTCCCTCACTTGCAAAAGCGACCTTCCACCATACGCAACTGTCTGTTTCTCGAATAATTTGTGTCATTCTTTCTTTTCCCACTCTGTTTCCTTACTTGGTGGATCTGCTGTAACAGGCCACCGGACACATGCCGGAATAACCGCGGGAGGCGCAGAGGCTGAGGACCAGCTAAATTGTATCTGAAAGTGCTCCGTCCAGCGTGGACATCGCTGTAGATTTTGGATAATTGAGCTGTCAGCTGTTCTTTAGCTCAATTCTTCTCTGCCTCATCGGCTGTGTAGTCGTTATCAATCTATGGCTTCGTAATCCGAAAGAAGACACTTCCGGCCGTTGCATCCCATAGGCCTCCAGTAGTAATACTAAAATCCACTGAATACAACTTGTCTAATGGTGCTGTTCTTTTCTCATTTTACACAAGTCCATTTCCTTCTTAAATCGTTCAAATCTAACAATACCCGTTAAGAACCGAACTTAAATAAGATTTCAAAAAACGCAGGTAACATCACGAAGACCTGGTCTATTGCAAAATATTCGAACTAACCAACTACCACGATTGGAAACAAAAAGACCAAACTCAACGAGGAGACCTTTTCTATTACAATCGTAATAGTGTGAAACATGGTCACCTCCAGGGAACTATTACAAGACCAAAAATAGATCTCGTAATAGAAGAATGGAAAAAGAATAATCAGTTGCAGTTCCACAGTCTGGAACAGTCCGAACAAAATCTGGCATTAAGCCAGCCGAGGGCAAATTCGATCAGTGGATTAGCGGGAAAAATCCAGTTCGCTTGTTTTGTGAATTCTTCCGGCTGTTTGCTTGCTTTGTCAATTTTTTTCAAAAGGTACTTTTTGTTCAAGCCGTATTTCGCATTCAGTAGCAGACGAATGCATCATTATAGAAAACTGATCAAGCAAAACGGAAACGAGGATCTAGTACTCCTCCTCAGCTTCACCTTCTTCACCTTCCACACTGTCAGCACCGACCTCTTCGTAGTCTTTTTCCAAAGCGGCCAAATCTTCTCGGGCCTCAGAGAATTCACCTTCTTCCATACCCTCACCGACAAACCAGTGAATAAAGGCGCGTTTTGCATACATCAGATCAAATTTGTGATTTAAACGTGCCCAGGCTTCCGAGATTGCGGTCGTATTGCTCAGCATGCACACTGCCCGTTGTACTTTGGCCAAATCACCACCAGGCACTGCAGTTGGTGGTTGATAGTTTATCCCCACTTTGAACCCGGTCGGGCACCAATCCACAAACTGAATGGTCCGTTTAGATTTGATGGTACCGATTGAAGCGTTCACTTCTTTGGGCACAACATCACCTCGATAGAGTAAACAACAGGCCATATATTTACCGTGTCGTGGATCACACTTAACTAGTTGATTTGCCGGTTCGAAACAAGCATTAGTAATTTCTGCTACACTCAGTTGTTCGTGATAGGCTTTTTCAGCATTGATCGTTGGTGCATAAGTGGCCAGAGGGAAATGAATACGAGGATATGGAACCAAATTTGTTTGAAACTCTGTGAGATCCACATTCAGCGAGCCATCAAAACGCAGAGACACAGTAATCGAGCTGACAACTTGGGCAATCAAACGATTCAGGTTGGTGTAAGTTGGACGTTCAATATCAAGGTTTCGCCTTTACAGAAAGGAGAAAAACAAAGTATTAGGTTAACTTTGACATATTTTGCTTCAGCCTTGGTTAACTAACACGGAACAAAAGTCGTCCCGGCCTGGAATAGAATCAAATTGAAGTTCCCCTAAAAATCGGAACTGCCGATGACTACTTTAATCGAAAACCTTAGGTGAACCGTGTGACGAATTCATAGTTGATAAATCAAAAATACTGGACACTGTTGTTTCTTATCAAAAAGCCTTGACTGTGAACCAAGAATTGTGAGCAGTGGGTATGAGTCATCATAAATGTCATACTAGAGCTCGAAGTCAACTGTTCATTGCCTAAACGTTCGCTAAAATTTTCCCACTCACCCTTTAATTCCGCTTCATGCTGCACCAACTCATGCCATTTTTATATAAGCTAAAATAATTTCATAAGAAGCCCTTAATCAGTTGAAACTCCTGCACAGTGCTGCGCAACAAGACTGGTAACGATGAATTTGGGAAGTTCGTTTTGTATGGATGAAAGAATAGGCAACTAAACCTAATATTTATGTACATTATAACGGAGTCCTCTGATCCATCAGGGGATTTAAAATTAAGGTCAGTTCCTTTAGTATCATACTACCATAATTTGCATTATCATTAGCGTTATTGTTACCATAGAAAGTAATACAATACTACAAAATCCACTAAACATTAACAGATTAGTGATGTCCACATAGCTGCAAACTCCCTCCAGTGAACAGAGTAGAACTTACCTGCATACATCGTAAATAGCCTCATTATCGGTCATAAATGCGGCATCCGACAATTCCAATGTGGTATGGGTATTCAAAATCGCATTGTATGGCTCAACTACACATGTGGAAATTTGAGGAGCTGGATAGACGGAAAATTCCAATTTGGACTTCTTCCCATAGTCCACACTAACGCGTTCCATTAATAGTGAAGTGAAGCCGGACCCGGTCCCACCACCGAACGAATGAAATATTAGAAAACCTTGCAATCCTGTGCATTGATCTGCCAGTTTTCGTATACGATCCAAGACCAGATCGACCATTTCTTTCCCGATTGTGTAGTGACCACGAGCATAATTATTTGCTGCATCCTCCTTCCCGGTAATTAATTGTTCTGGATGAAACAATTGGCGATATGTCCCCGTACGTACTTCATCCACCACAGTGGGTTCCAAATCGACCAACACCGCCCGGGGAACATGTTTACCGGCTCCAGTTTCGCTGAAAAATGTTTGAAATGAATCATCACCACCACCAATAGTCTTATCGCTGGGCATATGTCCGTCCGGTTGGATTCCATGCTCCAAACTGTATAACTCCCAGCAAGCATTACCTACTTGCACGCCAGACTGGCCAATGTGAAGACTGATACATTCGCGCTATCAGTCGAAAAATGCATTCGAAGAATTAGTAACGGTTGCAAAAAGAACTCACCATTTTTTCTGGATCTAATCAGTGAAAAATAGAAATATCTACGCAATGGCTGCTGAATGCGATGCCCTCGTCTCTCACACCGGACGGAGACGAAACCTGAAGCACTGCTGGATCAATCTAATTCAAACTATTGGTCTCATCGATTTCCCAGCGAAGCTATGCAACAAGTTAGCGGCCCACCAAATGGGGACTGGCATCTGATTGGTTTAGACACGCTAGTGACCAAAGGTGCTCAGAAGATGTAAAATCTCTTATTAATTTGCTTATTTATTGTATGATTCTCGTAGTTGTGATAGCATATATTCAAATTTCATACTGTTCAGACTAATATTACTCTGTTACGGTCCTACTTGTCTGTTGGATTTTTATCTTATGGAGTAGGGCTGCACGAATAGATGATCGATTTATGCTGTCTTTATATAGTTCAAACCGTCTGGATGGACCACTATCTTAAAGACACCGAAATCCGATCCTGAAACCCGGGAACTAGATAGCAATTATATGGACTGAAAATATTCCAGAAAGGATTGAATATATTATCATTCGTCAATTCTGCTGTGATATCTTTTTGGTGATTCTTTGAAGTGAAATGTCATATGGAGGACTTCCCGTAATAATCCGCATTTCCATTCATCTATTTTGGCTGGAAATGTGGTAAAGATCTTGCCTATAAGCAGGCTGATTCTTTGGTTGTATATGTTCCCCCCCTAGTTAAGCTCTTCAACTGAAAGTTTACAAAAGCTAAGTCGATACTAATGCTGTTGATGAAACTGCTAATGTCTATTGGTTTGAATATTACGAACCACTTTTAAAAATACTTACGGAAAAACGACAACGGTTGGTTGCATTCTGTTAAAAAACAGTCCGTCATAATAGCTTGAAACCATATTAAAAAGGCCTCGAAGCCAAATCGGTCCCATGGCCTACATCCAGAAGCAGACTTGGATTCCGGTACTCATGATTAGTACTCCAGTAGAGTAACACTCCTGTTAGCTGAGGTGTTCGGAATCTCCGGATGTATTATGATCATCTGCAGCCTAATTGTAATTAGTTAACCCACATCATTGGGAAGGGGGTCACAACAAGAACATTTGGTAAGAGGTTGGGGTTAGATCGGCGTGATAGCGCAGCTTACCTTGGAGCCGTCACAGGAGGCTACACCTTGACGTGGTATGACGGCTTGCATGCCTGCATGATAAAAAGAGCTATACAGGATGGCCTATCGCAAGCCGAAGGCCCAATCATGCCTGGAAGGTCAATGGGTAGAGGCCTGACGATGTAGTCTCCTGGTCCTCCAAGTTGGGGGTTGAGCTGAGTTAGCAGCTCAGTCGGAAAAACGAGTGGGAGAATAATTGCTCCAGGTAGATGGGCTCCCACTCAGATATGCCCAGCTGCTTTTTGGTCAGGTACTTGAAAGAACCAAAGGCGTTGGTTGAGAACCCTAATCGTTCTTCTGTTTAGCGGCTGGACTCCCAAGCAGTACCCGTCCATTATTCCCCATGAGTTACACGCTTACAAATAATCCCACACTGCATCGGTCGTCGCACAGGATAATCAGGACNAAAAACGCTATCTGCCTAACTGGAAGGAAGTGAATAAGATGCGTCGGCAGTTGCAGCGTCAGTTGACGATAAGCCTCAGGAATGACCGCAAAAACCGGTGGGTTAAGGTAACCGCCTCAGGTCACAGTCAAAGATTATTTAAGCTTATACGCGACAGCGGTGGGTGGCGAACTTCGGTTAGTGAAATAGTGTGTGATAGGAATGGAGAGCTCATTCATGGTGGACAGCAAAGGCTGGACCGTCGGGCAGAGAACATCAAGAATCAGTTCAACTGGCCACACGCTAACGTATTTAGTCCAACGTCTGCAGCTGCAAATCCTTGGAAGATGTCACTGGATCTTTCAACGGAAGTGGAAGTGCAGTCAAATATTCGGCTTCTGAAAAGGGAGAAAGCAGACGGTCCCGACGATCTTCCACTGGTTCTTTTCAAATTGGGTGGAGAAGCTCTGGTGAAATCACTTACCTCCTTGCTTTATGATATCTGGAACGAGGGACGTATTCCGTCATAGCGGGGCGAGTCACTGATTATACCCATTTTTAAGGGGAGCACACGGAGTGACTGTAGCAACCATTGTGGGATTAGGTTAATTCCGATATTTACTAAGGTGTTGGCTTCGATAATGCTGCGCCGACTGACACCGATTCGCGAGAGTAACATCTGAGAACGCGCCACATACACACCTTCCTACGATCGTAGTCTTTCTAGACCTGAAAGGTGCTTTCGACTCCGTGGATCAACCAGCACTATTCAGTGCTCTCCACCGGAAGGATATGCAAACGAAGTTCGTGAGACTGTTACGAACACTGCACTCGCATACCTATAGTCGCATGAAGGTATACGGCGAACTATCAAATTCATTCGAAGCGACAAGTGGCGTTCGACAAGGGTCTCCCATGTTTCCATTCTTGTTCGACTCCGTCATGGACCAGGTGATGGAAGATGCGTAAGTAGGTCTGAAGGATGTATGATTCGAACTGGGAAATGAAGGGAAGCAATGTGACCTAGACTGCGCAGATGACGTTGTGTGCTTGTTTGAATCTGCGGGACATGCACAACGGGTACTGGATAGATTGTCGAGATCGGTCGCTCGATTTGGCATGTGCTTTGCACCTTCGAAGTGCACAGTTCTGTTGCAGGAGTGGACGACAGCAGTACCGAGCTTGTTGCTGAGCGGAGATCAACTACTGATTGTATAGCATTTCACCTACCTTGGCAGCTGCGTGTCTAACGATGGTAGCTCATGCTTATATCCAAGGCTCGTGCAGCTTACGCTGGATTGAAGCACTTGATATTTCACTGAAATTGAAAGGTCCTGTGAACTGCGCTGCAGTGCGTTCAGGTCTGTTGTACGGTTGCGAGACGAGGAGTATGCGTGTGGGCGATGTTCATCGGTTGAAGGTTTTCGACGACCGATATTTACGTAGTATGGCTAGGATTGGATGGAGTGACCGGGTGAGTAATATTGAGGTTACAAATCTGGTATTGGGTGCCACTTATGAGAATAGCTTGTTTCAGCGTATGAAACTTAGTAGACTACGCTGGTTGGGTCACGTGTTGCATATGACGAACACTCGTCTACCATACCATGCCCTATTTTGTGTTCCTCCTAAGGAATCGAAAAAGCCATGTGGAGGCCAACAGATGACGTGGCAACGTGGAATGAGAAATGTACAGCGAAGTTAGGTAAAGTAGGTGTCTCACGCCTTCGTGGTTGGGGTCCGAAAGACTCGTCGACTTGCTGGCTAGAGACACTTAAGGATATGGCAGTGAACCGTGAACAGTGGTGGTCGTACTGTCATTTTCTACCGAATCAGAATGATTGAAAACACGTGCGTTTGTGCAGTTAGACTGTTTCGTGTGTTGGCTGCAGCAGCGTCTTATCTGTTCCCGCCTATGAATGTTCACTCCCTGTTCCCCTTTGATATTCACTCTTTTTATATAAACGTGTAACTCTGGGGAAAAGGCAGCGGTCAGTGAGGCTTGCCTTGCTGCTTAACGTTGAGCGATGATGATGATGATGATTGGGAAAGAAAGCCCAAATAGAAACCGATGGTAAATTGACCCTTTATTCCGTCTTTTCATGCAAATATACTACCATAAACGGGGTTAACAACAACAGGTCGAGGAACGTAGGGTCACAGTTTCATCCGTCTCCTGACGTGTGTACGATTTCATACAGCTGACCAGTATTAAGTGTTTAAATAATTAAGGGTATGCCAGAAAACTAAATGGGCAGACAAAGCGTTAGAGCACGCAACAATTACTTCTGACACCAGACTGTAAGATTGTAGCGACAGATGGTCAGTATATTTTGCCTTAACACGCCCTACCCCTGATCCTGTTAATCATTTGATGCCGTTTAGTTTCTAAACTGACGCGAACCTGCTATAGCATAGCTGATTTGAAGACTGGTTAAATGTCCTTGAACAGTATCACACGAATGACTCTTGTGTATAAATGAAGCGCTTGATGATCAGCAATAAATCACAGAGTTGAGAATTCATTTCACCCATTTGTCCACCTTTTGTGAAATTCCATCTACATGTTGTTGCTTAGGCATCATCCTTGCTTTCAAACATTTATATATATATATATATATATATATATATATCATGCACCGGCCTGAAAATGACCATGGTGGCAACGCAACAACATGTAAACGGAAATTCACAGAAGATGGGCAAACGAGAGCAGGAGTAATAAAGAATAACCAACCAACTGTTTCTTTGTTTTCATTGTACAGGTTTTGTGATTTTTTGGCCATTTTCGGATTAGTTGTGAGGAGTCTGAGTGGTATAGACAGACCACACAATACTCGCGCCACTGAATTCAGTTGTGACCCATATCTCTCGGCCTCTCGTTCGACAGCAAATTTATCTCTAGTCAACTGTTCAGTCACATGATAAACCAAAGGAAGTTATGAAACCTAAAGTCTGCAAACATTCAATGACTACTATCCCAGCCAGCATTTGAAATGAAAACTCGAAGTTTCAAAAATTGGGTTCAAATTTGTCACATCTCATGAATGAAAAGCAAATTATATTTGATTCGCCTGGTGATGTGAGGTCGCCGTCGTTAAATCAAGTTGACCTCAAAAATACCCATAAATTTGTGCTTGACACTGATGTCTAATGGGCTTAAAGTTTTCTTAAACAATTTGGGTGATCCACGTATATAGCACAAAGTAGTGATGACCTCGGGTTTTTCTTGCTTGACTTATTGCTGCCTAATAATGCAGCTGAGGAAATTTTAACACTCCACTAACCGCAAACAAAATAAACAATCTGGGTTATTATTGGTTTCAAAAAGCATGTCCACTGTCGTGATTCTATTAGATAAAAGCAAAAGGTGGAACATTTCTTCTAGCAACAGTTTTGATGAGTGTTCCTGTGATATTTGCTTTTTCTCAACCAGTTTTCATCGTTTTTTTCTATCATTCTAAGACATTTTAAGTGACCATGAATACTCATGAGCTCCAACCAGTCAAAAGTGCCATGACCAACTTCAGCGAATTGTGGCCGAAATCAATTCATTAACAGTTCGTCAATAAGTCCATGTGACCAAAAGTATGTACATGAATGCGTTCCGAATAATCCTTGACATGAAATCCAATAACTTTTGCAGATTTATTACTTCAGTTTAAGTAGTTTTGGACTGGAACCAGACTGATTTGTTTCACCACTTATGTTGAATCTGGTAGCTTATCATTGTATCGGTGGTTCACATGAAGTGGACTCGTTTTCCGCAATTACAGTCCACATAACTGATTATCTAAATGTACTAGTCAGCAACAGGCCAGTCCATGTGCGGAAATATCTCTGATTGTCGGCACGCTGGTCAGAGTTCTCGTTGGGGAGCGAAAGGTGATTCAAAAGCATACGAAAAATAAGGAGCACCTAGGCTGCACACGGGATCCGAACAGGTACGTAGATACGGAAAAACGATAAGTGCATCGCCTAAATTGATCGATCTTTATCAACTGGCGACAGTGAGTAACAAAGTGAACCAAGGATAGCAAAAAGGCAGACACACGGAGAAAACAACTAGGGGAGTGTGCATATAGTTGGACAACAGAAGAATCGGTAACTGAACCAGGTTCATAAGATGAAAACTTCACACAAACAACCAGGTAACAGGAAATAAACGAAGACAGATTAGAAATGACAGTAATAAGTTTCAAAAAGGATGGTGATCTTAGATACCCAGCTTAAGACAGCGTAGTAAAATCGACACAAAAACAATGGATTAGATTATTGGAAACAAGTTGAAATAATAAGCATAGCTTCGATAAAGCTAGAGATTTCAGGCTGAAAAGATACCGTTCCAGATTATCTGATCCAGGCAACTTGATCAAGGACTCAAATGCATCCCGTGACAAAATTTTCGTAATCTGCTCCTTCATTTTTGAAGGCATCTCTACTTCCGGGTAAAGCAAAATTATTCTTTGTTTAGTGATGTGCTAGTCACGTGAAATACTGACACAGGACCCTAAATTTCTTCAGCCAGTAATAAAATTTTACGTCAAACAGTCAAAACTGCCATCGCTGCAAAAGTATCCCAACCCCTGGTATTCCATACAAATGACACTAGCCGACGGTGAGTAGACCCACTGTTTCAGTTTCTAACTTCGGTTGACATGTTGCCGTGCAAGCGATAATCATCCGGTAATACTGTCACTTTCCACAACCTTTTCTAAGGCGTTTTTATCACTGGAAAAATCACTTTGATTCGATGTCTGCTGTTTTAGTCAGCTTCCCGATAGGCTAACAGAAAATACTGTGGAACTCTGGACACGAAAAGCATATGACAGCTATAATTCTACCCAAACGATGAACGATTTAAGAAAATAAGGAGTGGAGCTCACGAAATCTGTGACTAGAAATAGTCTTAGTCGTGTTGTATGAGTGATTACTAATAACGTGTAACGTTATTTCCCTGAAGTGGGTATAGTGTTCCGATCCATCATTTCCACAGACCATAAATGCATTTGACACCTTTTAGACCGTTCAAGTTGTCAAATGTTTTGTGAATCTAGCATATAGGTTTAATGCGTGACATGTTTTCAATATTCTAACGTTCTGAGTAGAAAGGTGGTAGGAACAAAATGGGAAAAAGTGGGGGAAAACAAGTTTCCAAAAGGGCTTTTTCAGGCACGACAGATGAACATACTCACTGTCAGCTTCGTCTTAAGGACCAGCTGGCTCTGAACCGTTTCATCAAATACCTCCCAACGACTGTTTTGAACCTTCTCTTTGGTTCATTCTTCCCGCTAATTGTATGAGTACTCAATAAACAACTAGAGGCCGATTAGAAATCCTGATTCCCATGGGTCCTTCTATAGAGATGAGTTCTTCCTCACTGCACGTGAGCAATTATTCATGGCATAATCTCCAGCCAGCTGGTATCGGCCACGATTTCTCTTTGATATTTGGTTGGCACCACTTTCACTGTGTACATCCTAGTCAGGTCGTCGATGAAGTTCAGAAAGAAGCAATTTAATAAAATACATCCGACGGACTACGGGCATATCCATGGGCTTCGCTACCAAAATACGGAAACGACAAATGAAATTTCGAAATGGAGATTCGATAATACCTTTAACATGAATATTACGTACGCTTTCCGGGTTGTGTTTGACGACGACAGACCTCCAAACAGGAGGAAGGTTGCCCCTAAGTATCACTGAGTCAAACAACTAGTCTTCCAAGATGATAATGTACTTCCATATGTAGCGAGAATAGTTAAAAGGCCGTTGACAGGATAAGGTCTTTTCCAAGGCTGCTGAAGTCCCGCTATTCGAACTCAAGGGGAATCAAATGGCACTCTTTGTAAATGAAATCGTGATGAGAACTGTATCAAGTCTTCGATATTATTGTACGTTTTCAACAGTCTCGCTGGAAATAGCAGCCACATTTGTCGATCGACCGGCAGGCATCGTATCACGTAGATTCGGGGTTGTTAACATCGACAGTGATGGGGATACAAAATACTGATTAGCATCGTTAATTTTCTTGTGATACTTTATTATTCGTACTTCTTTACAGCACGATACTCATAATTGTCAAGCTGATGGGCACCATCATCGTTATCACGAGAATCGCGAACTTTGAGAAGGGGCCATTTTTGACGGCATTTGTACTTCCAAATGAGAATTTGACTATTCTGTATGAATAGCAAAGAAAGGGGTGAGTCACTCCATATGAAGAATTTTCATTATTTCTCTAAGCACGCCTCGGTGCCCAGCCCAAACTTGACTTTCATAGACACGAATGCTTCCTATTGTTCGAAATTTTTGTTTGTTTATTGAGTTTCAATGGTGATGGCGACTACATGGTGTGATCGGCCACCTCTTAGAGTTGTTGAGTAGGCTCAATCAACTTTGAGCGTTAAACAGGCGCTTGAGATCATGCGCAGCACTCGCATCCTCAATCTGTAAAGTGAGGCTAAGAGCTGGTGCCAAAAGTACAGAGCAGTTTGGTTTCGGCCCGACGAGACAGGCGACAGCAAAATCGGATTATATGCGGGAGGCGGAACTGCCCGATAAACCCGTTTGGAGTCAGGTAAGTGACGCTCTGACCAAGGTTTGGGGAGACTGCAGGCCGGAAAGCAGGCAGGGGGAACAAACCATTTGTCCTAACTCTAGAGTGAGGTAAAAAGAGTTTGATTTTCAAGACGTCCAGGGGGAAAACGCGAGCGGTACTTAAACTGAAGACCAAAGAGACGATGAACCCGAGAGGTTATGAGGCCTTTTATAGATATATATATATATATTCACGTTTGACAACGAGTCCTAGTTTGGATCGAAACGTCACAATAAACGTTATAACTCAGTGTACGCCTTCTCACCTCTAATATATATATATATATATATATATATATATATATATCACCATTATGTACAAACTTTACGATTCCAGGTGAATCCGGAAAATCTGAATGATTTCAGATTTGGTCAGGTGTCAGCCAAGATATTAGGCTAGGCTGAACTGTGCTAATTACGGCCATTCACGGGCCCATGGCTGAGGTTTTCAGCAAAATCAAGATGTAAGAAGAGGAGAAAGAATGTTTCAGCCTGTCAAAAACGGGGATGACAATAAGAACGCTAATAGCATGGCGTATTCAAGAACCCAATAATTCCTAAGGCGCTTGGATTGGTCATTTCATTTTAGGCGACTTTCTCGATGGACCTAGCGTCGATCGACAAAGCTGAAATGGTCTTGCCAAACGCCACCGGTCACAGTCTGCCAGCTACATATGATGAGTTCAAACGGTTATCTTCTCAGAAAAAGAGACCTACGCCGTCTATTGTGACGAGACTGAAGATCACATTCATGGGGACGGATTCTGCTCATCGTAGGCGTCTTTCGGTAATTCGCAAACCGGTGACAACTGAATACGAGAGACACTCAGACCGCTACCAGAAAGCTGAGACAGTAGCTTTTTCTTCTTCCATACGTATTAATCATCGTCTAAATTTCCTTCTTCCACTGAGCATTCTGAATATCACAGATAACGTCGGGTCAGGCAACTCACCAGTACAGAATAACTGACTCTGCATTTCAGTTGGTTGGAAAAAGTGACCTGAACTGTACAATTTCAGCTTCATTGCTGCGTTAGTGTCCAGCGGGCCTGAGAGACAAGTCGAAGAATAACAACAACAGCAAACACTTGTTGGCTGGAAAAAGTACCGAAAAGAAGGAAAGATATCAGTTGCAAACACAAAATCGAGTGAGCTATCAATTCTTGGTTTTTGGTTGGGATAACTCAGGTCAAGCTAAACTCGTCAGGCAACCGGACGTGAAGTGTGAGCAAACTGAGGTATTCAGGTTTTTACATCACCTCCCTTTTTGCGTAAAAATGTTATCCTTGGTCAACCCATGTAAACGCAAAAGTCCAGGTTAGATTTGCCTTGGGCAGAAAGTTCCAGGCTCTCAGGTACATAACCCTTATCTTTTATCGGCATAAAGCTAACTGGATCCCAGTGAAGAAGAATGCAGAGAAAAGAGGAAAGAAGAAAATACTCCAAGTTTTTAATCCATCTGAAATGAAATTTCATTAGCTGTTTGACAATCGTTCTCAATGTTATCGGTTTCTCATTGCAAGTCACGGTCTGTCTGCAGTTAGAGTACATCTTCATCTGGCTGCCCAAGCCGAAGGAGCATCCAGAAACTTTGACCACAAGACCGGGCCTGAAAGAGAGCAAAATCAGTTATGGTGTTTCCAACTACCAGGACCTGGTAATCGATGTTCCGGTAGATGCGCTTTCTTATTCATTTTCAATAAGGGGCCCAGCCACCCAATGCTTCCAATGGAATCAATAATTGAGACGTTCCGTTGATTCCTCGGCGGAAGGGTGACACATGAAGACAAAAGGCAAAAGACTTTGCTTGATAAGGTATCGTGAAAGTCACATCATATTACTGTTGTCAGAAGTCCAAAACATTTTTTGATAAGGCGCATGTTAAGCAAAAACCCAGTGTGACCTCGGATAGTGTCCATACACGCCCTCCGAAATCTGTTCAACGATACTGAAACGACCTTCATCTTGATTACTGACAGCTAGTCATGGATTCTGTGGTTGTTACCCAATACACAACATATGGACGTGTCAGGAAACGTGGAGCTGTACACCTGGAGTATCTAATAGACTTATTGCGTTACACTTAACTCAAGTTGCAGTACCATAAACAGTCAGGAAAAACCCGAAATTTAATTTAGAAGTAACACAAGGAGGTTAAAATCACTTAGATTCGAAGGTGTAGGCTGGAAATCAAGAAGGGCAGATCGGTAACTAAGTAAAAATATGAGATTTTGGTTGGACGAAGAAGGCAAAATGCTTGAGGAGTTCTGGTAATAGATGACTAACTGAAGTCATTCAGTAATCTAAATCACGCATTTCTTGTTTCGACGAATGTTCACACTTTTATTGTGTACGTTGCCAAAGTACTCTTGAAGGCTATTCTATGAGGCAAGTGAAACATGCACTGATGTGGTCACGTTTCCCAGGGGTGGGAAGCTCACTTTCATGATCCAACACGGCAATGTTTTTTGCTAAATATGAAGAGCTGTATGCTCAGCATTGGCAATCCCTTTACATTTTTATTGTTTCTACTACAGATTCCCTTTGGCTTATCCTCTTTGAGAAAGGTTAATAACTGCCTTCTGACTCTGCTTAATGGGTATTTGGCGCCACTCAGCAGACGTGCAAACCACTGACCCTCAGTCAGTCTTTTTGTGATCTGATGAATCTCTTAGATGTTGGTACTACTACCCTCATTTTTCTGGATTCCACTAAGAACACCGGTTAGTGAAATTCTGAGAAAGCCTCGGAAGCGGCCGCACGACAGTTTACGGTCTCAAAGATTCTTCACTAGATGCCCCATGGCCCTTGTCCTCCTTTCGATTTTTATGAGATCCGTGGAATCAGGTAAGTGATCAGTGTTTGAACTACTCACAAACTTGAAGGACGAAAACTGTTTTATTTTCACTGCCCAGAGATATTTTGCCAATGGTATTTCTATCCAACTCTGCATAAAACAACGCTTTGTGACTAAGTACAGACGTGATTTTCAGTTTTTCTGATTTTCTTGATTACGTTCAGTCGCGATGTCCGGGCTTGGATTCGACCTGATACATGTAAGTAATTAGAGTCCATGCCTTATTATGATCGACCACGGGCTGTGCTACTATTCAGATTCCCAGTAGTATTGCAGAATAATCTAGGGAGCCCACCAGAGCCACCAGAAGTCCATGCTCTCGATTTATGAAGAATTTTGAAAATTTCTGCATTCAAGGAGGATTCAAGAACTGAAAAAATAACAAGAGGAATGAAGGAAAAATAGCCACTAGGACGGTCTATAAACGTGGAACTAGGGTGGTCCACAATGAGCTTACTGATTGTGTGTTTGATCTCCTGCTTATGCAAAAGCTTGCACCGTGCCAGAGAAGCTGCGAATTCTTATTAAGAAGTTCTTTGCTGAAAGGTGTATTCAAGTGCTTTGTATCCATCTTGAAGAAATGCAGAAAATTTCTTGACTTCTGAATTTCAGCGACACTGGTTTGCGAGTTCGTTTTGCCTTCCCAGTAATTTGATTGTTGGCGAGACAACCCTACTGCCGGAAGCGATCAGTGCTTGAATTGTGCAGCGCAGTTCAAGAGGTAGTCCAGAAATGGTGGCTGTGTGCTGGCCACAGAACATGGACTAAGTCGGTTGAATCATTTCAAGCATCCTAGACGTGGACATGGCTTTTTAGTTACCCCAATAACCGGTAGCAATTTGATACATTAGGCGTCCGTTCTCCTTAAAAATATCAGAAGTTTTAATCCCAGCTTCACTGGTCACTGTGACAGTAAGTGACCTCTCGCTGTCGCAAGGCTAGTTAATAATATGACCTATTGAAACCTTATGCGGTTTCGAGGTCATGGCTATTGATTAGATCCGCAATCCTCTGGGCTGAACAGGCTATAAGGCCTAGACATTTTACTGCACTCATGCACGAAACACGTAATGACTAATGCTGAAGACCGGTGGGAAGCTTTCAGCATCTGCTTGGTTCAGGTTTGAGCCGAACAAGAACTGACTGCTGTATACCGTTCTCTGATGTCACAGGGCTTCTTTGGAAGGTTTTCAAAAAGGCTAATTGAATCAAATTAGAACCCACTATAGCAACCGGTCGGAAAGCATAACTGGGAAGCTGAGCTTAAGGACGCTTCAGATGAATTCAACTACGGACCGAATCGAGAAAAAAATTAGTTGACTTCTGGTGACTAATCTAGCTCAACTAAGCTCCCTGAAAGCTTGCGTACACTGTCTCAATGTTACATTAGCAAATCCGGATAACTATTTCTTTTGAATTGCTAGTTAGGTTCTAGTTAGTCTGTGCACGATCTACTGAGAACTAGTTTTATGTATTTGCAAAATTTTACCATATGCCCGCCATCTTCAAAGAAAGGAATGGCTACATGCGAAAACCCAAACCGCTTGCTGTGGCATGTACCTCCTTTGATCCTACCAAGATTAACTATAGTATCCACGTTTTAACAGTAGAGCTAAGATTGCAAACCAATGCCAAAACGTCAAAGTCGCTTGGACTTTGTTCAATGAACTACCCAAAATGAGGCTGAATTATGTCCGGCGAGCAGGACCGAATGGCATACCTCTTTGGCATCAAGTAAGTGACCCATGGGCAGGATTGGAACCAGCCGCTTATCTCAGGTCACAGTGAAAGTGGTCTGAGTGTCACGACACACAGAAGAGCCCGAGGGCAGTATACGAGATAAAAACCAAATAATAGACAATCACCTCAAGGGTGAACTTTGACCTGAACAAGACTAAAATGTTTGATTGTGACAAACAAATGTCAGCCTGCCCAGAGGCCACTTGACCGTTTTTTCTTAATTGAGCAAAGCGGAATTTGAATCAGAAGTGAAATGACTGACTCAAGCCGTTAGGGTTAGCGACAATGTTATACCTATGTCAAAGAGCCATCTGATTTATTGGGCCACATCAGAGGACTTGTCATTTTGCTCGTGCGTCATATCGGTTTCAATTCCAAGTTGCATATGAACACGCAAACAGTGGCGGAACACGGCAAACAATATAATACCCAACGTTAATTGAAAAATTCAGTGATAGTTGCATACTACTAAAGAACCTAATAAAATTAGCTTATAATTTCCTGCATTCTTCTGTAATGTTAGATAGTTATGAACGAAATTTAAACCCCATAGGCGGATTCACGAACCCGAAAGAGGTATAAACCATGGTAAGTTATAATGAACCACGGACTCTAATTACCGGAATGTATCAGAGCGAATCCAAAACCGAACTTCACGACATCACAGAAACTGAAAATTACGTCTGCATTTATTCACGAAGCATGGCTTTATGCAGTAGTTAGGGAGAAATCCACGTGGATTATATTAGGCCACTATCAATCTCGGAATCTTCCTCCTTCTAGTTCGCGGCTCGCCACGATTCTGAATGAGTGATTTATAGGTGCAGGCCACAGTGAATCTACATCGTGCTGTACAGCATGATGTTTATATTGACTTCTCAACTATGGTTCTGATTAAATAACCACATCCATCAACAATTTCGAACGTGAGAGCACATTCAGTTGTTCAGTTTATGATCAGTGACGTCTAATGATCTCTACTGTCATTTAAAATGGTGTAGGTTGTTTGGCGCAATGGAATGGTTTCCTCCCGTTGCTCCCACAATTGCTCCTCCTAACTTTACCAAGTAAGTTTTCCACATTCGTTTCAAAATGCGACGAAGTGTACCGTCATACGTATTTAAGTTTTCCTATAAACCTTAAAGTTTTACTTCTGTTGTTGTAGCTTCCTATCATTTCTTATTACTTTGGACAACTTTGCGCAACCTATCTTTTTTAGTCTTTCTATTTTTTTTAACTCCTTTGTTAATGAATCAGTAAAGTTCATTGCTTTAAGAAAGGGGTGGAGGCCAAGGAAGGTCTTCCTATTGGGTAATTTGGTCGGCAATAGAGGGATTGAAATGTGCAACGCAGAAATTAAAATGCCATGATGGTGGCCACTTAATTATAACCGCTTGTTGCGATTCTGTATCTAAGTCTCATCTTCAGAAGCTTCTGGCTTGTGGTTCTTCTAAGCAACTTCCTTCTTAGATACCGGAACTAAGCCCAAAATTGAACGCAGAAAATGCAGACAAGTTACAAATTTTCCATACTCCCTTGTCAAAAAGTCGCATGCACACCAGGCAGCTATTTATTATCCTCCTTTGAATTTCCGATCTACATTGCTGATCAACCCGTTTCTTCTTCATTCAAAGTATTTAAAAGCGCTGATGATCCTGTCTTTGCCGAACTCTTTCTGCTTTTACATTTTCTAAGAAATTTAAATAAAGCCTACCTCAAACAGCGTGGTTATCTTTCCAGTCGGGTCTAAGATCGAATTCATCCAAATGCGTTGAATGCAGTTTCAGCTGTTCTTTATTTCTCTTCCTTACGGGAGACCTGATAAGTTGTATGAATTTGGCTGATTTTTTTCATTTTCATGCTTCTTTTTATTTGTTTTACTCCCTTTTAGTCAGAAATCCGGTCGAATTGTACGTACAGTGCTGGAATAATTCTATCATAATGTAGTGGAGGGCACGACCGCAGCGATTGGAGGGGATAGCATAAACAAATCAGAAGCAGTCGCTCGAAAAAGCAGCAATCATTCTGTCAAAAGGGCTCTCCAACAAACAAAAATCACAGTAGCAAAAAGCGCGCGCAGCAGAGCCAAAACTTAAATAAACGACTCCCTCAACTGAGAGCGACAGTTCCAGTCGTCACTCGGAACAACTGGACCAGCACAGCCAGTGGGAGGTCCAAATGAACGAAAGCAAGAGTGTTAGGCACATGGTCGAATCGGTCCGGAAATGCTCAGCTAGCCAGAAGCTGGATGTCAATTGAGCGTGGTATGGAAGAGATCAATATACTCGACCGAGCGAAATCTGGGTACGTGTGAACCACCCGATTGCGTTCCTGCTACAACATGAGTATAAATATTAATACAATCTGGCTAAAGCAGTATTGTGCGTGGATGTTAAGTCGTTTCTTTCAAGGCTTTCTTGATCTTGAAAACCAACACCAACCTTCTTCGTAATGACCAAGCAAACCATGGTTGTTGAAAATACCACCGCATTTCAGATTTAAGCAAGGCTGTATGAAGAGAGTTTGTTTCCGCTGGGACGGGGTGGCATTCTACGGATTTAAAGAACAGCCTTCTTCGGCATAGATGACAACACGAACGGGTTTCAAAAGTAAAAGAAAAAATATGAAAAATCAAGGTTGAGAGAATCGAAAAGAAGGGGGTAATTTAGGTACATACCGTTGGATAACAATATCAGAGCTGAAAGACAATGACACACAAGGCAAAAGTGCCTCCGAATGATTACTTCCTTTTACGATAAACGTGGGTTCCATATAGCTGCCATGATAGGTAAAAAAGTAGTGTATGTAAAGTCGGACTTGAAAGAGAACAGGGTTATAAAAACTTTATTTTTTGTACGAGTTGTCATGAGCCTCTACTCGATTTTATGTAGGATTGTAACGAGGGTGATTTTGCGAACTGCTGGATGAGAGTACTGAAGGGGTATCTTGTGCTAATATGCATCAACCCAACATAGAATTAACAATGACTTTATCAGAAGCAACTGACGATAAAGAAATAAAATCGGCGGCAAACACACACATCAAAGAAAAAGGCAATTTGAACAATCAGACTAAAAAAATGAGAACCGCAGTAGATATTTTGAACCGAAAGTAAAATGGCATTCTTATTCCAGGAAGCACAGTTTTTCCTTATTTTCATCATCCTCCAAGTGTCAATGAGGTACGGTTAGTCGTTAAACAAAACATCTATCGTGTATTTTCTTGAAAACCGCTAATCGTTTGTACATAGAATTGAAAATTTCCATCTGTTGCTAATAAGCAATCGTGCTTTCGCACTGACTCCAGTCAGAACAAAATCTAGTTTCATCAGATGTGCAAGGGATGCATAATTATGTCTCCCCAGTTCCCTTATATTCCATCAGTTTTCCGAGTCATCAACTAGCTTTTTTCCTTTCAATCCGATGTGGTTAAAGTCGCTTCCTGCTGGGACCCAAACAGTTCATCCCAATTGGTTGAGACTGTTAGCGACATTATCTGATTGGCTTGTAGCTCTCTGCATTCGTGACAGCCAATTACAACTGCCTGTCCGGTGTCGGCTAGTAGATATCGTGGTTTCACTTCTGACCACATTGCCAAAACAGTTTCGTGGTTTTGCCGCGATCAAACTGCATCTGCTAATACTCAAAGATTTTTCAGTCGCCGAACAAGTGCATCATCCCGTCCACACTAAAAATCGATAAAAAGGTCAGATCAGATTTAGGTATAGTTTAGTCAAAGACAGCATCTATTTCCAGTTGGTCACCACAAAACCGCAAATCCCGACGCAGATGAACTTTCGGCTGTCAATCTCCTGTTCGTACGTTATTACCAAGCCTTGCAATTTGGTTGATGCTTCATCCCTTCCTGGTTAAACCTTACATGTATATATATATATATATAAGGCAAAGCGAACTTAACTAAAATATCCCATTTCTCTGTGGTTGAATTCCAAAAGATCCCTCAACCAGTTAACCGAAAGGTTTGAAGAATGCGGCATCCAGCTGCGGACAGTGGTAGTCGTATTGTCACTTTCTTCGTCTATACACCTGGACTGCGTATTCCATGCGATGGCAATCGCGGCATTCTTTACTTTCCCCACCCCTCATTTTTTTTAATTCTCGTCCTTGTGTATTCCTTCTTTCTATAGCAACGTCCAAGATGGTGGGCCAGGCAACCGTGAGTGGATGATGTCCAGCTACTTAACACTGAACGATAATGCAAGAGAGGAGGGGAGAAGGAAGAGGAGGTAGTTGAGGGGTATAAGGTGAGATTATTATAACCAGAGGCTGTGTGGTGCGAAGATATTGTCTTGTGTATACCCCCCTAAAGTGTTACAATCGTTGTCTGAGAGGTCCCTTGGTTTCATTATTGTTTGCTTTGTGGATTGTTGTCCTACTCAATCTTTCAGTCTATAGACTACGCCATCTACTAGAGCGTGCAACTCTAGCCTTTGTGTAGCCAAGGGTTGCCTGTAAGGCAGCGGTTTTGACCCACCTGAATCGGTAGTTAATGAAGCTTCTTCCGGTTAACCTTCTCAGATTAGTGGAACACGACAAAGATAATCGCCTTATTTCGCGGGATGTCACACCAATAATCTGATAATACCATCAGCGGACCCTCGTGGCATTTTACGGGAATGCCTGCCAGGTAAGAGGGGACCATGTCCGGGACACGGCCGCTGTTCGTCATGGACGGCTTACTCAGTGAGATGATTCCATCTTATTCAAAGCTAGTCATCGATTTGGTGGTCATTCTCCTGTACTTGCCGGGCGACTTACAGCTCTGCTTCAATCTGCTTGGCAGATTTTGTTGGGTGCATGAATGATGGCCGCAAAGCTGATTTTGCCAAATAAATACCCCTGCTATGTGTGCCTCTTTTTTCCTGGTGTTAGAATCAAGTCGGCTCTTTCACGTTTTGCAACTTTGGTGCTTGTGTGTCAATCACTTTCCTCTGGTTCATCTCGTGCTTATTACAGACCGTCAGTAACCTCACCTCAGTTACCGATTCCTGCTTTCTCATTATGATAATGCCAACAATGAATTGGAACCTCAATAACCGAATCCCAGTAAGTGCAACCAGGGGTGTTTGATGCATACAATCAAGAGCAGGACGGTACCGAACAGTCATTCCAAAAACGTATAGTAGAGAATGAACGGAATGACTGTAAGTATGGTTACGCCCTAGAGTTTGTTCCTCTTAAGTGACTATTTTTTCCCATCTTTTGCTACAACTTTATACTTCTCAAACTTCTTGTCTAGGCTGTGATTCTCCCTATTCTTAAGAGCCACAGTTCTTGTGAAAGGAGTAACTAACTGTTAATTTCTCTTGCACCTGTTATTCGGAAAGCATTGGAAACAGTCACCGACCAGTTACGTGTTTCCCGAATACAATGGACCACTGGGCCACTTCCAGTACAGAAACAGACCTCGTCGTTCAATCGGTGATCTGTTAGTTCTTTTCCCCAAACAATAACCAAGAAGAAGCGCACTTGGTCTTGCTTGACATCTCCAAAGCCTTCCACCGAATTCGGCACGGTGAAACTTTCTATCTTCAATTTCTTCCAGGCTCTGTTATCAAGTGCATCAACTTTGCACGCCAATCAAATTACCTTGACCCTAGTTGGTTGGATTATTTGCCAGCTATCCAGGAGCCCCATAAGAATCAGTACTTAACCCCGCTCTCTTCCTTTTACCGACTAGAAGTTCTGCATCTGTTATTTTTAACTTAATCTATGATTTCTTCGATGCCATGACACTTGATTCTTTATTTTCTTACAGCACTCCTTGCTATACATATATATGAACACAGATGGTGACTGTTATATCGTCAGTATATCTCTTGACACCGTCTTCAAACACATCTGAATATTTGTCGCAAGTTCTCGCCTTATTCAATGCTTCCAAACCTTCTTTCCTTCCTTTTCTTTTCTTTTATCCATTTAATTTGATTAGACCGCCTTTCGAGGACTTTTTTCTCTTTAGGTTTTATCTAGAAAATCTACTCCATGTTGGTCGTTCTTCATATGTCAGCTCACTTTCCGTGGGTTGCGTAAATTCGTTTCCCACTTCGCAACACGTTTCTTTACCTCTGTCCATCTTCACTTGGTGCACAAGGCTGTTTTCAACCAGCACTTCAATATTGCACTCATACCCGGAGTGTGGCTTGGTCTATTTTCTCATTCTCTTCTTGATCAGACTCAAAGAAAATCCACTAGATTGTTCAGAGACTCCATCAATACCTAACATGAACTCACTCCCCCATCGTAGGGCGTTTCCTTCAATGCCACTTTTCTACAGTTACTAACTTAGTCCATTGTTCTTCAGAGCTCGCTTGTAACCCTTTCCCACCTCATGCCTGAGTAGCACAAGTGGTTGCTTATCTGTCAGATGATACCATACACTTTTTTCCCTGGGCTGTTAAACGGTTGAATACTAACCAGTTTTTTGATTTACCATCAACTTGCAATTTTTCTCCTCGTAAAAAATTGCTAGTAAACGAGCTCTTATATGAATGCTGCTCCAAAATCCTTCCTATTTTCTTTTGATAGTAGGATTTATCACTAATGCACCAATCTGCACCGACTGTAATAGAAAATCTTGTCATGTACGCAAAGCATTTTTCCCCGGCTTGTTTGACAACCGTCCTCTTATCCTTCTTCGTTCCCCAGTGGATGCTGAATGAACAAAATGTCTGTATGAACACCATGGCGGTACCGTTCCTCCTTTCAGAACAGCTGCTAGAAAACTTGTTTATGTGAACCATCTAGGGCAATGATGTCTGCCACGATCTGTGCAGACTATGAACATTCGTCGCTGAGTAGAAGAGATCTGCTGGTACCTAACACCCGTCAATAGGAGATCAGTATATCTAATGACCCTTTCATCAACCATTGGCAGAGAGAGCCGCGATCAGAGATATTCACGGAATTCCCTTGTCCTGTTCGGAGCCAGTAATAACAAAGTATAATAAGTAGGTAGATCAGATGGGAGGTCACAGTCTTGGCAATAATAGCCTCAGGAAACCAGGAAACTCACTCCAGCTAGTGAGTCTGTGTGACAAAACAGTGCAGTTGATAACCCAGGTTCAGTTGACGAGATGCGTTTGCACGATTGTCGTTTGATCAGTCATGGAAAGAGAATGGCCGGAAGGGGCTGAGCAAATTATTTTGACAATAGTAGTCAATGAAAATTTGTTTCCCCATCTAGAGGTTTGACGAGAAACAAGCACAGTATTTAGAAATTTCCTTTTCCCTGATCCAGGCTTGCGCCACATTTCTGATCGACGTGATCAAACTCATCTGCTTCTGTCAATGTCGAATTCACCTTCTCTCGTCAGTCGGAGTCACGTGACTCACGTGCGTAAACCCATCGATCGAAAGCTGGAGTTTGAAAGGACGCGTGTTCGGCAGTGGGACAGACTAACCGCATCAGAAACAACCATTCGTTGGCTATGACCAGCAGGGTTTTAAATGAAGAACAAATCGAAGAGCTACGTGAAGCTTTTGGCCTATTCGATAAAGATCATGATGGTCATATTACTTTGCAAGAACTGCGTTCAATGATGAAACTGTTCAACCGGCCTTGTACTGCTGAAGAAGCTCGAGAAATCATGGCTGAGGTGGACAAAAATAATGACGGAGTAATAGACTTCCGTGAATTTGTTGATCTAATGAGTCCAGTAATGACACCGAACCGGTCGGATGATTCCGATCTGAAAGCGGCCTTTGACTTTTTTGATAAAGATCATGATGGTGATATAACAACTAGAGAATTAAAAGCAGTTCTACAAAGTTTGCACTTAAAATTAACTGACAGTGAAATTGAAGAAATGATAGCCGAAGCTGATACGGATCACAACGGAACAGTTTCTTTTGAAGAATTCAAATGCGTTATGTGTAAACGAAAGAAGTGACCGGCAAGTTTCGCACACACACACACACACCAAAAGTCGAGGGCCTAACCGCTCTCGAATCACTTCCTTTTTCTCAGTTGGCCGTAATTGATTGTGTGGGAAAATTTTAATTTCCACGTGGCGTGTTTTCACTTTTCGGTTAGGCTTCACTCAGTCTTTAGAACTGAGTAATCAAAACCAGCAAATTAGTCACCCGGACGTTCTGACTTTTGAAAAGACTGATTACATTTTCGTCTACCTCGATATCCATATAGTGCTCCCGTCGCCAGCACCTCCAGTATGATCGGCCTTGCGCAATACTTTCGTTCAAACATCATACATCTCGAATACTTTGTGCACTGCATAAATTATTTTCCGGTTTTAATTCAAATAGAAGATGACGGTCTGAAAAGGTATTTGTTCATTGTCAGTGAGTGATACGTGAACTAGGTTTTGGATACCATAGTACTGAACCGTATAACCTATTTGAAATCTGCCTTATGCATAACCTAAATGACAGATCGATTGTGTATTAAGCAGGCCATTAGTAACTTCAAGGTTCTATTCTCGCTCGGACAACTATAATGTTCTCAACCCCTTACTTTGTCCGCCAGTTCACCTGAGAGATGCGGTGAAGTGAACACCGGCAAAACGAAATGACGCTTGGCTCAAAAAGTCATCGGTCACATCCCAACGAGGCTCTTGTGCTCGCCAATACAATTTAACTGCACCAGACAACGTTTCCTCAAAACTCTAGGATCGGCTTTCGCAGGACGTGGACTGGGAATCAAAAGCGCCATTAGGTAGACGTAATGTGAAATTACTAGCATTTAGGGAAGTCGTGTTTAACGAGCCAGAAGAAAAATCTGTGTAACCGAAAGAAGTCTGTTGTAAACCAGTTGGCTTCCCAGGGCAATAGTCAGGCGAATCCGAGCTCGTTATTCATAAAATATTCACAGGCAGTAGATTTTTCAACCGTAAAGCTTGCGTCCGTTTGGTTGTAATACAGTCTATTCAAAATCGAAGTAAACAAATAACGGTGAGTAAACGAACATAAGGTAAAAAATGCAAAATATGAATTACGCAAATGAGTAAGGATTTCTGATACAAGAAAGTCATTGATTGCGGAACTTAGCTATATCACCTAATAACTCCGAGCCTGCCGTCGAGAGTCACGCTGACCTTCGACCAGGCATTCCAACCAGTATATCTGGGGGCAACCCGCTGGTTTAAGCTTTCACACCATCTCCACACAGCTTTCAATTTCAGTCTGTCTTAGATACCAGTGTAAACGCGGATGGGGATATCGGTAGCCACATGAGGCGCAGCCCAACGAGTTCAACCTATTCAAATTTACTGTTGATTTATGCAGCGATCTCTGAGACTCAGCGCCTCACCTAGGTGTTGTTCGTGAGCAGCCTGGGAAGGTCGATCTTACAGTTGCAGATCACATTCGATCTTTGGTTAATCTACGCAAATGCCATACATGCCGTAAATTACTATAAGTCTGGGGCATTCTCTATGGGGTAAATCATTTCGTCCGATATTTCAACCACTTCCGTTCAGTTTCAGTACTCCTTAAATTTGGACCAAAATGTTTTGGTTCTGGTTTCTACCTCACAGCACAAACCACTCAAAATAGAAATGTATTGAGAGTAATGGAGGATGGAATGCAATCTAACTGGATAAACGACTGTATAGGCGAGAAAAGATTTCGAATACAAGAACGTCTTCGGTCGCAACTTATTGTTCCAACCATTGCTGCGGGGATCTCGTGGTCCCCAACCCGGTAGTCTAATCTTAACTACACAGTCCGGTACATTGATTAAAGTTTCCATACTTCTTCCCACCTGGACCCATTTTCTAACCACTACCTGCCTCGGAGAGCAGACCGTTACTAGGCAGTCGTTCTGTGACCATATGCAAAACTCTATTCTGATCCAGCGCCGCTTCTAGAGCTATTTCGATGGACAATGACATTGCATCCATGAGCTTACGTCGACAAACCAATTTCCTTTTCTGTACTGTGGGTTTCATTTCACCTACGAAAGTAAAGGCAACAAAACATGGAAATTTATTAACCAAAAATCCTGGAAACACTTCGGTAGATGTTTATTTCTCGCTTTATACATATATATATATATATATTGGATAATTACTACACTAGTCCATAGATCGTAGACAGGCTTTGGATACGGAAACAGACATCAAAGTGGCGGTTGGTCGCAAAGCAAATGGCATTACGCTCATTAGATGGGCTCCCGCAAGTGGTGACATTATGGTTTTGGAGTTTTAGCATGAGAAATGTCCTCTTTATAAAATGCCGCACAAGATTGTTGCTGCCACCATGACTTGGCGACGCTATTAAATGAGACCGTAGCTCTTTGTTTCCTAGAAAGATATTGTATATTCTCAGAAGCTTAAGGAGCTGGAATTCTTGAGTATGAGCTCTGCTAGATAGGGAACTTCTGGTCACTGATTTCAGTTGACTGAAATATCGGTCACTTGCACCCAAGCTTTTCGCTGTGCCGTTTGAACATGGGTGACAGGGTGCCTTATGAAGATATCGACATCGACTAGGATTGGGTCAAGATTTCAAATTACATGTGAAAAATTGCAACACGTTGTTAACGAGCAACTGAAGGATGCCATCACGACTGACGCATTTCATCTACACTTGAATCATGAAGATGTTGTTGATATAATTTTTAGGAATATCCCAAATCGTACGGGATTTGAATCCATTAAAACAGCATCATCGTATCGGCTGAAAAATGGTCTGCAGCTTTGGTGTTCGGTCCGATTCTTGGATAAATAACACTGAGTTCATGAATTTTAGTTTCGCGGTTTGAACCTGGTCTTCTGTAACCGTGGGTTACGTCTCTCAGGACATCAGCAAGTCTTTCAAATAAACAGTTTCACTCAAACATCCAAGTGAGTTCTGTATAGTATTCAGAACTGATTTCAACGGATGAAGTGAGATGATTGATTGATCATTATAATGCAGTAATTTATTCAGTTTTATGTTGCCTTCTTCTCGGTGTCTAGTGAACAGAGGGTATTTTTGCTCCTGATCCGGTTGCCATTCCTTCTTATTAGACGAGATGGCGATACTTTGCAAACTCACGCAGTTCATTCTTCTACTAACACACAGCTGGTGCAGTGAAGTTGCATCGTTCCACCGATTCGAACCGTGAATATCGTGGCAAGATCTTGGTTCGCTGAATCAATTTGCGTGATTAATTCATGGTGTCGCAGTTATATGTGGCTAGGGAACTGCTCTGTCTCCAAACCATAGCAGCTGTGCATTTGGCAGCGGGTTTGTTCAGACAACAAAAACTGAAGGGGTTGGCGATCATTGGACATGGTGAACTTCAGACCCGGAAAGCACATATATACACATTTGTTGGTGGTCAGGAGTCTATTCTGACTGGCTCCCGATATGCACCAAGCTAATCACATGGTTCGCATGATTCATTCTCCTGGCGGTCCAGGTTTTAGACCCTTTCTGGCACGACAGATTTTTATCAAATCCCATAAAGTTCGGTTTTCTTACCTCCTTCATTCCGTGGATGTCAAGCTTTATCGGAAGCCTAGCTATCTGCGTCCGAATTGTTGGGATTCAGCCAAAACGTTTTTTCTTAGACGTCTGTATTTCCCAATGTTCCGTTCTTTTTCATCTTCGTCATTGAAGTCCTTCCTGCCACCCGCAGTTTCAGTCGTCATTTTATCGATGACACCACATTGCTGCTCTCGTCGTGCCACTTCCAATGCAAGTCGAGATCGTAGTTTACTCGTTGCGTAGACCAATGCTGACCAGGAAAAAATCTTTAAACAGAGCTTCACTAATGAAGTGCGTTTTAAGGCTTTTAAAATATCCCTCTTTTCAGAATCCCTAAAGCACGGTGCTTTCTCCCTCTCTTCAATATTAATCTGTACTCACTTTCATTTCACAGCCTCAAGTCTCTCGATAATTCCTTCCCCATCCTGGTCTTCATATACTGCGTGCCTTGCTTTTGCGGTGGGCCGAAGATGTTTTTGCTGCTCCTCGCCAAAAGGTTTTTAATCTCTTCAGAACATTTATTGCAGGAAGATCAAATTCACCCAATACTTGATTATTATATCCTTATATTGCTAGGATTTTCGACTTCTCCTTGGTCTTTTACTGACGATTGACCGGGTGCGGTTTGCATTCTGAAAGCCAGAAACGACGGAGCTGATTATTTTGAACGGTACCGGGACTTCGGTGTTGTTAGTGAATATATAAAAATTCTTTTAGGGTCTCTTTATGGTTTCAGAAGTGAGTTTGGAAGAGTTCGCGAAAGAACATGAAGGCCATTTGCTGATAGTTGACTGTCGGTAAACCTAAGAACGAGGTGCCATGCAACTGGCTGAACCGTTAGTTATAAGCAACATCAACATGGATGAAAGGAAGAGGGCAGGTTACACGGTTGCCGCCGCCTGTCCAATGATGAGCAAATTACAGAAGACCACTGGTGAAAATGATCACCCTGCGCTCAAGCATCAAAATGACCAGATAGAAACGCACAGTGCAAACAATCCTGATAAGCGGTAATATTCTTAGAACCGTTAGTTTGCCACCGATGAAATTCTCCACCTATCAAGATTCTACCTATATTCAATGCACAGCGCCAAAATGCGCTTTGCCTTTAGAGTTCCTGATTACTGTGTTAACCTCGATCATATTCATCTTCATGATACCTATAGGAATCCCAGCAAAACGAAGCATGATTAATAACATTATAAGAAACCCCACGGTGCGCACATGCCTATATTTTATATTGCCGCCGCTGATGGCAGCAACCGCTCCCGATTCTCCACAAAACATAGTCACTTAGTTGATCCACATGAGCTACTAGCATTTCGCGTCAAACTTTCGTCAGGACGCTTCCAAACTCCGACATTGCCGTGTATTTTCACCGGCAAAACCTTTATTTCTAAATAGGTTCATTTTTTCATGTGGACTCAAATTCATTGGTCAAGGGAGAGGTTTTATTCGGCTAGCTTTCCGTTAACGATTCCCGGTGGATTAGTGTTCTGATTCAGTGATACTCAGTGATACTCTATTCTGGAGGTTTTTCACTATCACCGATATACGTTCGAAGAAACTGATTACTCTCCTTAATGATGAGACCCAGTTCTCAAACTCCTTTCGTAAAAGTGCACTACTTCGGCAATGGATCATGGTTACTTTTATCATCCACATTTTACTGGCTTGTCCTATAGCTTCTGAACTGCGCCGATGTTTTTCTAAGAGTCTAGATTGTCCTTCATTCAAAAGCATCCAGGGGACGTGAGAATAACCGGATGGAGGTCGCTCCATCTATGTGTCACGTGTTTCAATGTAGATGCGAAATCTCGCCGGATGCTAGTTGTCTGCCAATTGGACAAGATGCCACAGCTCATATGCCACTGAAAGTAGTTCCCCAAATCACATTACAAAAAGCGAGAAATCCACATTGGAGCACATGCAGAAAGATCGACAGAGGAGCCTCGGAAACTTGTTTGGGAAACAATTTGGTGCTCTGCAAGCACAAATCCCGATGGGTTTTCGTAACTTATTCCAGGAATTCCATCTTTACCGGACAAAAATGATTCAATTTCATCAAAAAGCTTGTTTTGGAAACGAACTATTACGAAACACTTGAAAATTAACTGTCAAAGAAGTTTTAGATCACCTAAAATTACGACTAATCAATTTGCTTAGGCATCAAAGATTTACAGTCATTATGTTTCTTGAATCTGGGTTGGCTTTTGTTATCACTAAAAGCTGAAACAAATCGTCATAAAGTGGACATTTATTTATGTAAAACTCAATTACCAGTGCATACTTCGGCATCTGTATATGATTAATAGGTCGTTGTCTCCCGAGGTTCCTGAACTGGGTTAGAACCTGGACCCTATATCGGTCATGACAAGAACTTAACTTCAGGAGCAATAGTTAGCTTTTGATTACGTACGATTGGGAATAGATATATTGTCTTCCTCGAGGATTGTGTCTGCTGTGCTCACATGCAATCCATTTAAAGTTTTTTGACCATTATAATTAAAACATTTTTCAACTACAGTCAAATTTTGATCTTCATCCGATGTGTTTTAGGTACTTTAAGAACAAAAATATTTTCGCGAAGTCGCCACCGAACTGGCCATTTTGATCAAATCAGATAATAGGACTAAGTAGATCGTTTTACTAGCATGACCAAAGGGGCTAGCATGCAAAAGAGCACAAGACTCATACCCCTTAGCGCCCATGAGTATACAAACGGATACACCTGGTCACGACCGGACAAATGGTGGACAACGTGATGCGATGTACATTCGCCCATATCTCGGCAAAATATGGCCAAAAGTAACCTGGGTTAGGTGTTCAGTAATTCCGCTAAGACGGCGACTGTCTGCTAAACAGGACTCAGTTTAGGCTGTGACGATAAAACAGACAATTTTCAGTGCACTTCTTTACCGGATTCATTCCGCCATATTTCTGAGGTTTATGGTTCATTTGTCGTCGTTCAAAAGTCATCCCGTCCTGTGAACTGGACTGTAAATGTCACGACCAGTAAAATACAAGTCAGCCAAAAGCCACAGCTTACTAAGCATTCACTGCCAGTAGCTGAATAAAAGGGGAAAAAATTTCGTAAGTAAATTTATAACTCTCACTGATTTACGGATATGGCACACCTGATGAAGTATCCCAAATGGCTTCATGACAATGCGTTTATGATACACGGAATTTCTACCTGTTCAATAATAGTTCGTCTGACAAACTGATGAGCTTTGCTTTGATTTCTTCATGCAAAAACGGTATTGGTTTTGCCAAGTGCTTCAAAATTTAACTAAGTAGATGAAAAACAAAATAAAAACGTTCGTCATCAAAAAGAACATCAGATGCTTATCGTGTTTGAAGCACTGTCATGTATAACAAACTGCGCAATGTCATATGTGATAAAAATTTTGTCTTCACTTATACGAATGAGTTATCTTCAATTTGGCCTAATGACTAGGAGCCACCGATAGTCAAATATCAGTTGCTTTAACCACATGTACTGTTCAACGTAACCTTTTCATCATATGACGGAAATCGATCTCACCATGCCCATGATTTCCGTTTGTTCTGTGTGTCCCGAATACCTGAAAATACCTCGCAGCACTTAGTACGGAAAACATTTCGCACTCTCTCGACGTCAAAAGGTGTTAGTAATATTCTATTTCAATTGATCCTTTCTTGCGCATACATGAAAACTCATGGTTTGCAGTCTTGCTAAGCACTTGTCGTTAATATTACGCACAAACATCTCGTCCAGTGATTCACTATCATCCAGATGAACCTCAAAAGATATCCGGCCAGTCAGCATAACTGAAGGTGTTCATATTTTACTGATCATGAGGTTTTTTACCCAGATAACAGGACTGGATGGTTATAAACTGCGTCTCGAAGTTCCTGAACTGTGGCGCTTCACCTGTAAACTACGGGGAAAGCAACTGAAGTACGTGGGATTATTCACCACCAAAATGAACACGTTTCCCTAACTGAATGGTCTGCATCACTATATAAAGGAGTTAGCATGTTCACATGCGATCTCTTCTGGTTTCATTTTATTCCGTCTCTTGTGAAGATTTGAAGGTTTTCGTACAGCTTTATCGGCAACTTCTATCACACACACACACACGGCAATCGGAAATGATGCAAAGCTCATTAGTATGCCTTTCCCAGTGATTTTGGTGGCCAAGGTAGTAGAGATCCTTGATGACATATAACGTATGAACAACATCGCACCATCCTCTAGCTTCTATGTGGTACGAGCTTGCTACTTTGTATTGAGCTTATCCGGTTCGTCGTCATTATGCCGTTGTATCGATGTCAGTTAGTAAGCCACATGGCGGGACTGTCTGAGCTTCGAGGTCCGGTGGCTATAGAATGTAATCTCGAAACTAGCTAGTTAGGCAGCAAGTCAAGGGACTCGGGTGAATTTTGCAGCTTATAAAGGAAATACAAGGCCAGAAAATGAGCTTCGCAGTAGTCGATTACGCGAGCAGTCCTCAATGCTTGGAGAAAATAAGGCTGTGAGTTCATCTTAGTCTTTCACATTGGAGAGAAGAAAAGAAGCATCTACCGTAAACCCATTCATACCTAGATTTAAACAATAGCTAATTCATAAATCTGCGACTTGTCATGATCATGTCGTATGCTTATCGAGGCAGTGCGTAAAACCACCCTCGTAGTCCTCTTCCAACAACTGGGCAAGAACTGAGTGAAATAACTCTTGGAGAGAGGTTACGTGATACACAATGAACCCGACGTTAATGAAGGGATATTAGATTAACAGAATTAAATAAATCATAATTATGGCCCACTTGAAACGACCCGGTATTGAGGGAGAAAGAGAAAGACAACGTGTCTGAATGGTTGTCTCGAATGAAGAACTGTCATGACAGAGTGCTAGTGATAATCGTGTTGTCATCTCACTATCACCTGAACCGACAAATACACATTTCTGTAACGAACCGCGTGCAGCATTATTCTTTTAAATTACTTTCGACCTATTACCGTAAGGATTGCGCTATGAACGCGATGACAAAACAGTAAAAGATCTCGGACCACCTATTCATTATTTACAACGTGGTCAGCCTCAGGTGATATAGTGGAACAATTTGGGACCTTAGGGCCTCGAATTTCGCTGGTAATCAAATGTGAAACGATGTCTAAAATGGTCACTGACACGTAAATGCGGGCTACATTTCAGCATGCTTATTCAGTTTTTTTATATTCATATGGAAACAGAAGCTAGTTGATGTTGCGCAGATCATAAGCAAACCGACGGAAGATCATTCGGACCATTCCGACCAAAAAATCCCCATCGATGTCAGAAAATGTATCATCACAAAGTGAACGAGGCATCACTCTGCAACGCGACTGTATCTCTCATTTCACGATTTCGTTCAAAAAAAACATCACAATAATTGGGTAACCTATAAGGTAAAATTAACAACCTTCACATGAAAAGCGGCGAATTCGACTTAACTCGTACGTGGCGCCGTTGACATGACGGCAGACGATAACGGTGGCCGACCGGGAGTCCGATGGGAAGTTGGTACGGCCTGGTTCCGGTGTCACATCAGGCCGGCGATCAGACATTGTTGGAGGTGCCACATACGAACCAAGCGCTTTACAGTACCCTTTTTTCCGAAAGTGTAAACATTTTACCCCAACTTAATTTTATGGTTTGTGAATTCGAAGTGATTTCTTCTGAGCCCAAACTTAAGGTGATATAAATAGACAATGACGTTACGGAGTCTCGTCCTGGCTATGCCCAAAAGGTACACCGAAGTCCCGGAACGCAAAGCTCTTTTCATACATCGTCAACGTTTTTTCATTCACATGAAAGTCCAGGGACAAAATAATTTTCACAATATTATTTCCATTTTTGTCACCATTTCGTTTTACTAATGACTACACATGAAATTTCTTATTTGAACGTCTTAATTAACTGCAGTTTCGACAGCCAGGATCATTACTGTAATTAGCGCCGATGTGGAGATAATGTGATAATCGAGAGAACAAGCGACACTTTTGGAGGGACTATATAGTAGTATCACCGGATCTTGTCACTGATTCCATACATCTACGAATATAAGAGCGAAGATAGTCTACCGGGCAAATAAAAATTCTGTCCGATCCAAACCGATAGCTAGTGCTATTTTCTCAAGCCTCCCTTCGAGTGCAATAACTCATGTGTTCTTGTGGTGTAGTCACGGTTGACGATTACCAACTTCAGACACCTGTCAAATCGGCGTGATATGCGCAAATAGGTCGAGGGTTGAGTCTTATATTGTATACCTAAGATCGGTCCTGATGTACGGGTCAGAGATGTGATCGCAGCTGTCATATTCTCCGGAAGCTTTCGGGGTTTAAACCCCCATTATATTGTAGTGTTGGTAAATCTCGGTGAAAGAAATGTATTAGCAATGCTGTGGTCAGGTGTACGATATTAGGCCTTAGAACTTAGTCAATCGAATATCGACTGAATTTGATTAGATTGAAGTGGCTGGGACATATTTTAAACATGCCCGCACCCATCAACCCCCTCGGCATACACTATTCGCCGAGGTAGCAGTGGTTGAAAGATGGGTGAGGGTTGTCAGTCTGCGGCCTAGCAAAAGACTAATGAAAACTCCAACCAATGGACTGTCTCGTGCATATCGAAACAGATTGCTGATTTGTAGTATAGGGGAACGCCCAACACGTTGGTTGGACATCTTAGCCGATATGCCCAAATGCTGCGGTCGGGGGTTCTCCGCATTCTAAATATCTTCGTTTCATTACAGTCCTGTTTTATGACTTTTTGTCTTTTTCTTTAATATTTGGTACTGTCAGGTAGGAACAAAAGTCAGGCTAAATCGGTGCAAGTTTAGTGGTTGTGTAAACTGAATTGAATCGTTTCTGCACCCCTGGACCCAGTGGCTGTAAAATGATGCGTGTATTCAACCTCGCTCGTGTACACCAGCCGGCATGAACGAACAGAGGAACCATCAACGTAACAGACTGCATACTTAAGTGACTATTCGAAATTTATCACTCTAGGAAAACGTTAACAGCACCTTCAGTTCAGCACAGTTCTTATACGCCCAATAGTCTTGCGCTGATATGATCTGGTTTTGGTTGCTACCTCACCCAGATGCAATTTTCCTTTCCAGTTTCAGTGGGTTAGTAATTTACGATCATGAAAAGCTCAAAGCAAGCCACCCGGAATGGTCAAGTCGGAGTTCTACCAACAATGCAGGTCGTGGGAAGTCGCCTGCGAAATCCCCCTTATGAGTTCAAATTAAAAGCTTGTGCAAAATGTCACATACTCCAAAAATATGCACAACCACTTGCACATTTGACATCGCGATTAATTGCGGATAGAAATTTGGATACCTGTCAATTCATTTGGGGTGGTAGTCTGTCATCTTCCTCCAGTACTGGCAATCATACAACTGTTTTATGATTTGGCCAATGCGTAATTCATCCAAACGTAGAAATTCTTTGATCTCGGGTGGATTCGAACCCAAGTGTCGAGTCAGACCATGCAAGGACACAACCCACGCATTTGTACCTTTTTCTGCTCTGACAACTAAGCCATCAGACTACGCCGAAGAATGTTCGAACACCACTTAGGGACCAGTGGTGGCCCTCCCAAATTATGTAAGCACATGGCATTCACCTCAGTGAACTTTCCCGAGTGAACCAGCATTCACAAGTTAGAATTTATGCTCATGTTTGGTTACGCAGTTTGATTTGGTAAATTTTGACAAGTGCAGGATTTATCCAACTGTGAAAGGGTTTCGACCTAGGAAGGATTCGCACTCACGCACTATTTTATATCGGCCTGGATTACACATAACAACACCAAGTTTTCACCGCTCCTCGTTGTTTTTTGTGCATCTCAAGAAATTCTTTTAATCTTGGAGAAAAAACTCGCATTAGTAATAGAATGGCAGCTAGTTGCTTATTACGGCTTTTAGAAAACGCGGTAGAAAAAATCTGTGTCTGGCGCTTCATAATTGGTCAAATATGTTTTGAGGTAGGGTGATACTAATAAAAATTTTTATTTAACCACTGGCTAAGAACCGAAAACAAGCTTGTTTACTATCATGTTTTCTAATGTCTCAATCGGTGATTTTCAATTATCACTGTTTGGTATTTTGTAATCCCTCTAGAAATTGTCCTAATTCTGCTAATAAATTATACCCTAAACCCATGCTAACCTAATAGCGCTAACAATAAAGAGGGGAAATGATTTGCTGGCAGACTAAGTAAAACAATGTAGCTTTTTTCAGTATGCATGATCGTCAAGTGAGTTAAGCCATTCCATGGGGCATTTTCGCAACAGATCACACTTAACCATTATTGGAGTAGTAACCACACGTGGCCTGTCAAAAATTATGTAGTTCCGTATTGCTCCCAATTTTTGGGACATAGTTCCCGATGTTCCCGTCTAGCAGTGTGAATTTCTCACACATCACTCCTGTTTCATACACGTAACGGTTTCCCTCTCACAAAATCAATGTTCTCGCACTAATGTGTTCCCTTTTTGGTCACCTCCTGGCAGTGATGTTTGGAAAAACAAGAAATAGTGAGCATATGAGCAAGAACAAACAAGTAATGTAATAAAAATAAGTGAGAAGTCAGAAGATCATTGACGGTGGTGTCTAGTAACTTCAATCATTCCGTGGGGGGAACCCGAGTACATTTTATGATTTATTTGGTTCCATAGACAGACCAAGCAGCATTCGCGCCAGTGACTTCCGTTCTAAACCATATTTTTCAGCGTCTCCAACCCACAACAATCCTCATCTCTTGGGCCCCAACCAGGAAGGCACAAAGCCAAAGCTAACTTATTCATGCCTCTACGCCAAACCATTGCCTGACCGCTGGGTCACTTCATCCAGCCTCTAACATCACATTCAAAAAGAGCACGAAAAAGTAGATGATGGACGTGCATAAGCAGCGATTATCTCAGTCAGATGACCACTGCATGAACCCAACGCACGACGAGGCACCTCATCATTTCTCCTCCGCCAGACGCAAGCAATGCTTAGGAGACATTGATGTTCGAAAACAGAAAGTCGCCGGGTATCATTTAAGCGGAAAGGCTAGGTCTCGCAGGCGTTAGAAAGAACGCTCTGAACAGTGGCCGTATGTCTTGGCGGCGCCACAAGTGTCTTAGGTTAGAGGAACCTGCTCTGGCTTCGCAATTCTTGATGAGACCTCCACCTTCAACACTTCCATTACGTGTGCTCAGACTCCCGAGATACTGGAAGTCACTGACTATCCCCAAACACAAAAGCTGAGCGCAGGTACAGGCTCCTGCTTGGACCAGGAGGGTGTGAATCATATAACGTACCTAGATATCTCAATCGCCAGGCGGTCTAATGAGCATTGAATTGCCTGCGCATTGTCACGTAGCAAAGCGTTGTCATCGGCATACCAAAAGTCAAATCTCTGTTCCCTGGGACCAGTTCAACTCCACCGTCTAAAATATCAGATGAGGCGTTCTGTAAAACATCTATGACAAATTTGAAAATAAATAGGGATATGGGGCATCCCAACAGTATTCAACCGAAAACGACGAAATATGGCGAAAGCTGGTCATAAGCCCTAACTAAACCTAATGTATGACGGCACAATTACTTGAAGACCTACACATACTTCTACGGTACTTCGTTCCTCAACAAACAGTGCCATAGTGCAGACCTATTCAGAGACTCAAAGGCTGTGCGAATGTCCATGAACATGATGATGGCTGGCCTTTGGAAAGTAGAATGGTGCTTTAACAGCTACCGTTGGATCCACGATCAACGGGAAATGCACTTCATTTTTCTCGGCGAGTTTGCCTTTCACGCTTGCTGCACAACCTTCAACGAATGACAAACGCAAGCAGCTTTGACGCTATTGGAATTGGGATGACACCTCTATGGTTAGCTCAGTCGTTGCGCAAGACGTTTTCGAATAAGGGGACAATGATCAACTCCACAAAGAGATGAGGACTTTCTCAGAGTACCACCACCTGTGAACTTGCTAGATAACACCTGTTTTGAACTAATCCCGCCAGTTGGGAGGAATGAAAAAAGAACAATCAGATTTGGGTAGCAATCGACCTGTTCTATTACACAACACGAGTGTAATAGTTAATAACGGTCGTCGAGCCATTCCTATTACGGATCCTCGTGACAGCCGTAATAGCAACGTAAACATTACAATCGGGCAGTCATTCGTTACGAACAATCGTATCCGAGTCCACTGACTGCACACGAACTGTTCCTTTACGTCAGTGACGTAACATTTGATGGGGAATTTGAGAAAAGTTGGAAAGCGAACGGATCCGTTTCATGCCGTTCATTTTGTTAGCACGGTTATTTCGTGCTTCGATAGACTGTTAGATGGATGAGAAAAACATCCGCAGACAGACAAGCAATACAGACGATTGTACACATCGCGCATGCACAAGGACTCAATTCACAATGAAGAAATTTGTCCATATATCACATCGCCATCTCGGCGAACGATTGTAGCACAGAATATACAATTGGGAGGTGGCCAAGCTCCCAACAGGGAAGGGAGGACGTTTTGTTTATTATCGTCAATACTCCGCTTCTTCCCCACCCCCCATTGTGTCGTAACCCACTTCCTCATAATCCTTTTCCAGGGCAGCCAAGTCCTCACGTGCTTCGGTAAATTCCGTCTCTTCCATACCTTCACTAATATACCAGTGTACAAATGCGCGTTTTGCGTACATCAGATCGAATTTAGTATCCAAGCGAGCCCAAGATTCGGCCACTGCAGTTGTATTCGATAGCATACAAACAGCTCGCTGAACTTTGGCCAAATCTCCACCGGGTACCACAGCTGGTGTTTGACAGTTGATACCAACTTTGAAACCGGTGGGGCACCAATCGACAAACTGAATACTTCGTCGTTGTCTGATATGTGCAATGGCGTGATTCACATCGTTCGGTGTGACATCGCCTCGGTAGAGCAGGCAACAAGACATGTACTTCCCGTGTTGAGGATTGCACCGCATCAACTGATTTTCGGGTTCAAAACATGAACTGGTAATATCCTGTACTGTCAAAGGTTCATGATAGGCCAGTTCGGCTGAAATCACTGGGGAGTAGACGGCCAGTGGATAGTGAATTCGTGGATAGGGCACTAAATTTGTCTGAAATTCATTGATGCCAACATTGACTGGACCTTCGAATCGCAGAGCCGCCGTGACCGAACTGACTACTTGACCAAGAAGTCGATTTACATTTTTAAATGTCGGTTGGGCGATGTCCAAATTTCGCCTAAAATATCAAAAATTAGACTATAGAGAAACACTTTCAGTAAACAATAACCCACCTACACACACTGTACAATGCTTCGTTATCCACTGTAAATGCACAGTCGGACAATTCCAACGTAGTGTGAGTATTTAGTACAGCATTGTATGGTTCAACCACCGCATTTGAGATCTGAGGTGATGGGTACACAGCAAATTCCAGTTTCGATATTTTTCCATAATCCAAACAAATTCTTTCCATTAGCAAAGAGGTGAAACCGGAACCGGTTCCTCCTCCGAACGAATGGAATATGAGAAAAGATTTTAGTCCGATACATTTTTCTGCCAATTTTCGTATTCTATCTAATACGCAATCCACAATCTCTCTGCCATGTGTATAATGACCACGAGCATAATTGTTGGCTGCGTCTTCTTTTGCCGTGATTAGTGTGTCCGGATGGAACAGGTGCCGATAAATCCCCGTGCGTACTTCATCCACAACAGTTGGTTCTAAGTCAACAAACACCACACGAGGAACAAACTTCCCAGCACCGGTTTCTCCAAAAAATGTCTGGAATGACTCGTCTCGCATACCGCTTTCACAATCGGTCAGTAACAAGCCATCTGGTTTTACTCCATGTTCTAGGCAATATAGCTCCCAACAGGCGTTTCCTATTTGCACACCAGATTGTCCGATGTGTAGGCTGATACACTCCCGCTAGAATTGCATGAATTATACGAAGAGATGGTAATATTTACCAATAACTTACCATGATCAAATGTGACACGGTTTTCGTTATCAATCACAAGCTTGCCGGAATAGATATGAATATGTTACTGCGTCCGATCGATAATACCACTCCAAATCTTGCGTTTGATCTGAGTCGGGCCGCTTTCGGATTGGATACTAGGAGCATTTCATATAGGCCTGGTCACATGAATCTGACCATACTGTAAGTAGAAAACGGTTATTTTTCTCAACCACTTCAACTATGTTTCTGGTTTGTAGGAAAAGTGCAAATTTCGATGTTTACACAACACAAAATCGGTATCAACCAGAGCTATTTTTTCAAGGGAAAAATTATTTCACCTTTTATCAACCGGACTTAATAACACCATTTGATGCTATCTCTAAAGTGAGTGCAATATAATCACGGATAATGTGCACATGTTATCATTAGTCTTGATTATTTTCATGTCTACCTTGGGGCTTACGGTTTGTTAGATCTACAATAAACGGTATTTTAATTCATTTGGAACCGAATGAACATTGTTGAACTACTCATTTCGAAACTGCCAAACCACCTCGAAAAATACAAATTGGGAACATTTGAATTCCGAAATATCTTATCATAAATCGGTATACGGGACTTTTGCGTGCATGTGGTTATTTTCCAACCAATCAGGAATTTATTGATCCCATTCGCATCGAAGTAACGAGTCCTGAACTTGATGAGCTCATAGCAACATCGACTTTCCCGAGAGAATGGACTGTTTTCGGACATCGGTTTCTCTGCAATCAGCTTTTAGGGTCGATTTCCAATTTCGTGACGTCCGATTGGTTGTGATTTTCTTGACCGATACGATATCTGTACGCTGCCGCTGGCTCGTGTAGGTCGAGCAAGGCTACCGGGTTGGGGTCTACGAGATCCCTCGATGCAATGGTTGGAGAAAATAGGTGATGTCTCAGTGCCGCAGTCATTGGCGTTCTTGCACTCAAAACCTTTATTTTTCTGTGTAGTTCCTCAACTTACTATTCTGAAGTCGATCTTTCATTAATCTACATTCTTTTTCTGTTTGAACAAATGATGCTGTTAGACAGCAGCCATAACTTTGAATATTGATTGCCCAAAGTGAATTAAACTGAACTGAGGTTCCGCTGTCCCGATGTATTCAATTTTTTCGCGTTAATCCGCGGACTTGTTAGGGTTCGTCTTTCGTATATTGACGCAGCCTCAAATAACACTTGCCCCACCTAGTCTTCGATTCGAGTGTTTTTATCCTATAACCTCAGGGCACTGCCAGTTTTCGGTTTCAGAATCCATAGAATATACATCCGAAGGTCGCATGTCGAACGTTCTCTGTGAGATCGAGGAAACAGGTTAGACCATCTACGGAAGTGCTGCTCTGCATGATGTCTTCATAGCAGTAAAAAAGTGACAAGCACTGATGAAGTGATTCAGGAAATACGATAAATGGTGTATGTTTTAAAATCTGATTATCCAGGTCGTCAGCTCTACTGAGTCTAGGGGTCGTCTTGACTCAACTTTAATCCCCACTACCGTTACTCAAGCGAGAACGAGCTAAAGGCCAAAGGCTGATTGACACGACTGTCTCCTACATTTATCACAATGAAACGGTCTATATGGGTCCTCATACGATAAAACCCAATGGTGGAATACCCCATCTTTCGGACCCATTGTTTGTGTTGCTTGTATTCTGAACGCCGCCCCCGTTCGCCTCTGGGGTTTTCCAAAACCAGAACACATTTTTCCGGTTCCAGAATCAGGGCAAACGATCGGTTCTCTACCCTACCTCTTGGCTTATAGTGGCCCAGGTCTTTGGCTCGTGAGTCACTAACCGGAAGAGCTCGTCAGACATTTCTCTGACCCAGTCATAATTCCTCCACGCTGTTGCATGACTCACAGGACAAACAAAACGGCGTAACACTTTTAACACCAGCTCAATACTTCACCTGGCAAAGTAGTGTTTTCCAACCCATACTTTTAGTTCACATTGCACTGTTACGTGTTACTTCACTGTAAAGCAGTGTTCCACCCTTTTTATCAACCAATACTGCATGTAAAATTTTGAAGCTTTCTGTGTATTTCGTACAGTTCGTAACGCTTTCACCCGCGAAAAAATTCCAGACAAGCACTTACTAATTCCCACCACGTTTCTCAAGCGAAACCTGATCCTTAAAAGGGGTTGGAAGCGCGATATGGATCCAGACACCTTACCGTATGTAATCAGTTGTCTTAATGCGTCCAGTTTCCATCACACGGAATCAACAAACGAATCACTTTCTTACCGTAAAACTTTTATGCTTGCTTTTTTTAGCCCCCGCTTTAATTGTGGTGTTATGCGTTTAAGCGCGTGAAAACGACAATCACAACCACATCCATAGTTATGGCACCCCCCGTCATGATGACCTGTGGGCTTGCGCCAACTAACTCCTTTTATTTGTTTCTATCGGTGAAATTCACGGAAATTCCCGCCTTCCTCACCCTCGAAAATGAGCCGAAAGCGACGAGGCTCTTCACTCTAATGTCGGACGGTGATATCATTCAAGCTATTTTCGTAAAATTTTCGTTCTACATTACAAACCATATGAAAGGCATTGAGTTAATTTGTGAACTTATAATTTCATAGTCACTTTCACCATTCCTTGTTTGTTTTCCTTCTTGAGTATTTGGCAGTGTGCAACAGCAACGAAAACCAAAGCAAGTTGGTGCAAGGTTAATGGTTCCAAAAGCTGAAGCAGACTGGGACTGAAACTAAGTAAATTAGTTGTAATTCTTGCTTCGATATCATCCTGTCGCACTGTGAACCTAAGTTATTACAGTTCAGTGTGTTAGGTGGATTGGGAGAGACAAAAATAGTTCGTCTTTTTCATCCATAAATCACCTACCGACTCAGTTTTACTTTGTTTAGCATATCACAGAAGATAGCCGAGATCATTCGGTTGGTCATCTCGACTCCTAATCAAACCTCCTAATCAAACGAGAAGGATCAAATAAAGTCTAGACGCTCAACATGATAATTTCGTTAATTTGCCATAGCCACATTGGTTTTATCGGTCCACGCAAGGTACACTCCATTATGGCATTGTCCTCCGTCTAACGGGCTCATTGTCTTTTCTCCAATCTTCATATCGGATGCCTCTCCCACTCTCATCTGAACGTGTCACAAGACCAGACCACTTGCAATCGGTCCGGGGACTCGGGAGCCTGGATGACTTCATGTTTGCTCTTGGATTTGCAGCCGGTGCATTTCCAAGCCCTTGTGTTCTTCAACTGACTTAAAAGGAATTCGGTGGTCAGTCTTGTTCTTCTGGGTATGGTCGCGCTTCCTCTTTGTTTGACTGATCGCACCGAAGCAGAGAGACCCTGTATTTTTGACTTTCGCTCGTAGCCTCCCCTTACAATGGTCTCGTGGTGGTCAGAGTCCATTGTGACCTCTGAAGTGACGTAGATTCTACCGTCGGAAAATCGTGCACGGTTGCCAGCGTATCCTAACAATAGCAACACTTTTGCATGCAATTACTCGACTTCAAGATATCCAGCGTCAAGTCTATTGCTGCGGTTCTATCAGACAGATATTTGTGACAGGGAATCAGGGGAACTGAACCTTTTTGAGATTATTTCAGTGATTTTCCTACCGGACCAACTGGGATAAATGCGTGCAAACGTGTTTTCACTTTGGTCCCAATGAAAGCACGTTGTTGTCCGGGTGAGTTTATGCTGCAGGAAAATTCGGTATGCGCGTAGACATTGGAGTTGAATGACTGTGCAGTGAATTTCATATTAACGGATGCAGCCTAGGTTAAAAGCCGAATAAAGAGAAAAGACTATTTTCAAAACTCTATGATATTCAACCACCTTGGTAACGAACAGCAACATTATTGTTTTTCATTTACAAACTTGAAATACAGCCAGTGTTCAAACTTATTGGCATTTTAGGATTTCCCTAATTCGAGTAGGTAAATCGCCGTGCACCTTATTCTTTTAGAAACAAACCGGGCCCCTTGATCGGAAGTAAAATCCCAAAACCGAAGAGCCTTTTAGAATGCATTCTTGTAAGCACTGTAGAATCGCCGGATTCCGTGCATTACACGACTCCACACTATGTGCAGCGTCGGATCCATTCCTCAGGCTCAGAACCGCAGAACGATAGAATAGCGGCGGCTGTGGACCTTCTCCTGAACGGACAGTAGCATCGGGCCCATCGAAACTGGCTAATCAACGATGTGGCACGCGGGCGCAGCGGTTAAGGGACCAAGGGGAAAGCAAGTGAATATTTCGTATTGGGCCCGTTGAATACAGTTAGGTCATGTCCTCTGACCAGAAAGAGAGCTAGTGGGCCGGCTGTGCAGTCCAACAGTCTAACAGTATGATAAGTGTGCAACTAATCAGACTGAAGGTCAAGTGGCCTCTCAAGACGTTCAATAGTAGACACGGCCCTTTATCGAACAGGACAATGAACGCAAAAGCAAACTGACCTGAGAGTTAATACTGTCCTCAAATCCAACTGCTTTTAGCTGGACTTTTCGATGCTTCATTCAGGCTACCGGTTGCTGAAGACTTCCAACCCTTCCGTCAAACACAACATGTAGATTTAATACTGGACGATGTTGGATAGATATGTCGTCTTTCCCCATTTCTCTTTATTGTGTTGAGTAAAAGTGTTTTATAATATCGTTGTGCGAAAAGCAAACAACTGAATCTATTGGCCACAGTTATATCAACAACTAAACACATCTCGGTTCTGACAGATTACAGCACTAGACTGGATTATATGCCCATGACCATTTTTGAAAGCACACTGTAGATGATGTAAGGGTAGTGGATTTTGGTTCGGTTTATCTATTACCCTGGCCAACGACCAACACTTCTGCGGCAAAATCACATCGGTTACGTCAGTTGATAATGTGAGCCCAAAAGTCGTATGAAAAAGCCAGATCAAATCGGTCAGCAGAATAATCGACCAGTGAGTATTAGCCACTGAAGACCAATATAAACAATTCGATTTGGATTATTAAACGAACTTTTTTGTCCGTTTCACCTGGTTTTTCTAACTAGAGTCAGAGGGAATTGAAAATAGCGGCTGCGAGGTAAAATCGATTGGGGATTTAATGCAGAAATAAAGCAGACAGCTCGTCCTTTTTTCTGTTTCAAAAAGAATAGAATAAAACAATATATTTACCTCTTATCATCTCCGTAATTCCTTGTCGTATATATTGAAAATTTGAACCTTTGGGTAATTCATTTCGGTCCAGTCTTCAACACTTGGTTTTCGCGTTACTGTTCTACAGTTTTCATAGGTCATTCACAGTATCGTCTGTTTGACAGCTAATATAAATGTTTTTCTTTCACGGTCAGCTGAACCGTAGTTTAACGCAATGTTGTCACCAGCAGTGGGCATCGTAAGATTCACCTAGTGACAGAAGTCCATATCCAAGCTTCATTCCCACAGCCTGTGCAGCGTGCCTGAGTGAAATTCACTTTACTAATCTATTCTTGCCATGAACCGCAAACAGTTAGTCACGGCGCTATTAATTTTCTAATAACTTATTAGTTTACCGAATATTTACCGCTACATTCGGTAGCAATTCTTTGTGTCCCGCAATGCAAAGTCAGCTGGCGCTGTCACTTTTGTGATCGCCTTTATCAACCCCTACAAGATTGTTTCGTCGTTAGTGCAACTAACCCCGTTTAAGCTTTTTTCCGTCGGTCGCAGAGTCACTGTTTGCCATATCTTTTTAAATGCCTAAACCCACCAGTTAACATGAAGCTCTGCAAAGGCCGATTCATGGAGGTCAGTGAGGGAGATTCGCGTGTCGAAAATGCTACATTTTGTCTCAGGGAATGTTTTCACTCTCAAAGGCATTTGAAATTTTAATGCTTATACCTGTTAAATCATGTACTGACTTCCGTTAAGATTATCAGGTTGTTTACTGCAACCAGCGATCGACAATTAATGATCCAACCTACTGAAGGAATTTTTTGTCATTCCGTAGTCAATTGGTAAACCGTTCATACGTTTCTTGATTACAGCGTTTATTCTACAGTACTTTCCGTGGTTTAAGCGTCAGGGGCCTTATTAACCGAACGACTTTTCATCCCGAAATTTTTACGCAACGCTCTTAAACGCTGTCGTTTATCCTTTCTTATTTATTCCATGTCACGGGTGCGAAACGAAACCCAGTGTGAACGAAACGACTGAATACGCCACAGAAACGATCAGCTGGTCATTTGGACCTGTGGCCTTGACGTGATTGGGTGCATGTTCTTTACTAGTGTAACCACGTGCTAGGTTGGTCGGCTGATTCGCATTGATTCTTCTGGGCAGTCTGCGGAACAAAAGACGCCCTTAAATTAGATGGTTCTGACAGACCCAGGTCAAATGACCGTTAAGGACTGGGTTCACATGAGATCGAGTTTGTGAGATGAGCAAAATCTCACTTCCCCGACCATCCGAGCAGCTGATTCAACTCATGGTCAGGAACTAAAACTTGGGTCCAATTCCAGTAGTGTGGTAGCTAATTGTCCCGACATGGCAGTGAGAGGAGCTTCTAGTCCACTTTTAATTCGAAAATGAGTCGATGGATCTCATGTCAACGATGCAGTCAAACAAAGGGGGAAAAACAAGAATGTTGCTTGTCCAGTTCACATGGCCCACCCTCTAGGACAGCTGAGCACAAGCCCGATTCACTCACGCAGTCAAGAGGAGCGGATGCGTGGTATTTGCGCTGCTTTATGCGAGGACTTATTTACCCTCGAGGCAACAAAGGTTTGCTTAGGCCAGACATATAGATATGAGCTCCTACGGGCATTAACGTGACTGCCAGTTGGCAAGAGCTGCTCGTTGCATTTCGTCCCGCAGTTCCCGGTCAGAGTGATCACAGGTCGTGTAGAACTGTTAGATTTTGGGATGCGAATAACGGTGACGGGTCTCCAACAATCAGGGATGGAAGATGAGATTAATGATGAGTTAATTAGGGAAGTAAATGCATCGGTCAGAGCCACAGGACCATGTCTTGAATGTGTTGAGGATAGACTGTCAGGACCAACCCCTGTGGTAATTTTGGTGGTGCGGAGAAGGTCTAGCACCTCGTCCGTAGAAAAATTTGTGCCTGTCGTATCATCACCCTGTCCAAGTGTGGTCGGGGTATAAGTGGAAGGATGGATGAGAGCACGACTGACGGTGTCGATATCCACAGAACATTTTGCATGTTTCTCCTTTTTCTCACAAAACAGCCGAATGCATTGCCATAGGAACCGATTATTGTTGCCACTGAAGATTTGGCCGGCGAATGTAGTGTTGATGCGTTGAATTTCAACTTTTATTAGGTTGGAAATATACCGCACACTTGAGTTAATACGGGATTTGTAGAGGTGTTCCTTGCATCTTCCTAGAGATTTCAGTTTCTGGGTGGAGATACGGCCATTCGAAACGAATAGTGTTTCTGAGGGACAGCAGATATCAAAGATTGCGTTGGACGTCTCTGTGAAACGTTTCACATTGTCATTGAGCAGGGGTTCAAAAGAGAACCAGGTAGATGCGAGTGAAAGGGATTTCTGAAGAAGAAGAAGAAGGTTTGACTCGACAAGGTGTGAACACACCGCGCTAGTGATTGCCTTAATTGTTCCTGTGCTCAACCAAGCCGGGAGGTGTTCTCGAACGCGATCGGACAGACGCCTGGTCGTGCGGCCAATATACCTGGTCCCACAGGAGCAGGTGAATGAATACACACAGAATGAGGCTGCAGAATCTGGCAGTCTGTCCTTTAGTTGGAAACACATGATCGGTTTGGATGTGAATACAGTTTTTAACTGTGCAGCAAAGAATGTTCCACTGATTGAACTTGACAGTCTCCGTTGGATAATTTCCGCTTCGGTGTCACCTTTGAAAGGCAAACGAACGTATACGGGTTTCTTTACTGGTCCTATTACTTTTTGTCTTACTTCGTGTTTTTCCATAGTTTTATTTATGAATCTTTCGGGGTATCCATTTTGTACGAATACGCTCCGCAGGAAACGAAGTTCATTTTCAATTGTGTCGTCCGTACATATTCTTCTTGCTCTATCAACTAAACAGCATATTAAGTTCCTCTTCGCTTGTAACGGCACAAAGCTGTGAAAATGTATGTACTGTCCGTTCCATGTTGCCTTTCTATAGACTGATAGTTGTGCAGATCCGTCCTGCCGTCGCCTTATGTACACATCCAAGTATGCTAAACTATGGTCTGCTACCATAATAGTTTGGGGCGCGGTCGGATCCAACGTTATGGCTGCCCGCAAATAAGGGAGAAAGCTCGGCTGCAACGGCGTTTCGGAGCAGTTAGGTTGGTGGATCACGCCTCCCCCTTGTTCACTCCTCAGTATTATTTTAATGTTCATTGACCATCGGTCGGTCAACCCAACCCACTGGCACCGTTGTGGCAAAATGACCTCTGGTCCCCATAGTCCAAAAAAGCTCTCTTGTACCGGACTATTCTTGCTGCGTCCAAAAATTCCATTTACCCAGAATTAACAAAGCAAAATAATGTGGAAAATTTAAATGGTACCTGACGTCGCCTGAAATCCGGCTTATACCTCGAAATTCTTCTTACCACACGGTTGAAGCTCACCATCTATCATGAAACTTTATTTTGATCTGCCAATTTAGCAACAGACTACTGCTTTCGGTTACTGCCCTTCACACGAGTATGCTTGACATTACTTCAGTTATGTCCGATTTTTCATCAAATAATCGAAGGATCCTCTTCTTCCTTCGATCCCGCTTTCATCAATGGACGTCAGTGGAAGCTACAGATTCAAATTAACCAACAACAAATTTCGTGAATCCCAAGAATTTGTGAGTGCACGATTTCTATCCAGTTTTACCGCCTCTTTTTTCCTCAACCAGCTGCGTCTCAACTCTTGGCCTTTCAAGCTCTGGGTGTCCTTTCAATACATTGTTCACCAGACCGTACCTCGCTCCAGAAAACTCTTCTAAAATTATCTTTTCTTGATTTTATGCCTCGTTTTTTCGACATGCTTTAACTATTCTGTCATATCCAGTTTTTGTTTATCACCATCAGTCGGGGTGCTTGCCACTTGAACAGACCCACCCAAATTGGTGACAATCCATGCTGGTTCCTTTTATGCATATAACAACTAATAAACAAGCAACAAATCAAGATAAACGATGCTGGTTAGAGGTGATAGCGACAGCGGTCTATTTTTTTGAGGTACGTTAGGTAGCAAGCACGGTACATGCTCATATATCCCACGGGAACCAACAATGCAAAAACAGGTTATTAAATTCAAAGGACAGAATTATGCGATGATAACAAAGAATTACGCGAGCGGCACCGTACGCCGCAACGCATAAAAGCACAGACTATTCAAGCGCAAGGTCGACGGAATGGTGCTGGCAGCCGCGGATGTCAAAATATTTTAGGTTCTATCGGTTATGCAAGAAATGCTAACGACGGATGAATATCGGTTGATGAAAATCGTGAAAGGGAAATGTTTCTCAGGTGCATTTTCAACGGGGTTTAAAAACTTAACTTCAGCGGTTTGGCCTATGAGACAACCACTTGAGAACCCACAGAAACCAATGGGGATCATTGTGTAATCACAAAAAGCAACATTTTGCTCAAATAAGAAAGACAATTCTGGTTAAGGAGTGCAAAGGTTAAACTTTTTGAAACAAAGCAAGGACGACTGTTGAAGGCGGATTGAGCAGTCTTAGTAGACCCCTAAGTAAAAAACTTTTAATCATTTTGTCCCATTTTCTACAAAGATACGTGAAAAACAGAAAACATCAGTAACCGGGATGCAGCTGAATGGAAGATGAAAAAAAACGAGCCATTGCTTGTGAGAGAAAGCATGGATTTTACAGGAAATTTCCATGATTGAGAAATGATATAGCGTATCGTGTGTACCAGGTCATACTTGTCCTTCCAAGGACAACACATCTAAGCCTTTTGTCCGTTTGCTTTCACGGCGACTAGAAACTAGCTAGGGCGGGGCCAAATTCAGGACAGTTAGTGTTGGTGAGATAAGAGAGCAAGTGCGTACATTTGAAACGGGAAGATGAAGAAGGACAGCCCTCTGAAGGTATTCCAGCTGCGATTTACAGGGAGCGCAGCAATAAGAACGAGGAATGGTATATGATGTGTAGGGTGGGGCAATGAACGCTGCTGCTCTGCAAATAGAATATCCTAATTGTCATATGTTCCCAGAAGAGAAGATAAGGTGAGGATGATGAGTGTTAGTTTGGAAGCAAGCATGAGGGAATCAAATGTGAATAATTGTTTTTTTGCATACTTTGCAGGATGCGTAGTAAACGAGAGCAAATTTGAAGTAAAAACTGCATTAGTAACGTTACGCTGATAGGAACTTTCGAGAAATGGTCCGGTTTTTCCACCATAGTTGTAAAAACATGCATTAGCAGGGACTATTAAGAGTGAAGATGGCTAGCTCCTGTTGAGAAGATTGAGATGCGACTTTGGGCGTTATATTTGATCGTATGACCTTAACTTTCAAACAACACTGTGAGCCCGACTCAGGCTCTTTCTATTAGTGTGCAAGGATTGCGCACATTTAATAGACTATGTACGGCTATTTTCTTCCTACTTCGATCTTTACGGGTGTCAGAAGCGGGACAAATCATCCCTGAATATTTCGTAGTTTGCTCCACAGTGGGGAATATTTGATGATAAAAAAATGTTTCCTATGTTTTATCCGCAGCATGGAAACTAACACGGAGAACTAAGTGCACAGCAAGGCGTAGAAAGAGCTACTCATTAGTTAGGACGCAAAGATACACACGATTTTATCAGTGATCTAATGAAAATAGATTAATTTAAACTGAGCGCAGCTATATGGGATGAAGGTGTACTTTTGTACAAAGCTCCATGTAGTTTGGCAGTGGAAAATGGCCTAGACGTCATCTTGAAAATGTTTACATGTTAGAGCACACGATAGAAGAGCACTCCAGTGTAGGTCTTACATGGAATTTACGTATCAACGAATTGCTTTCTTTAGTACAAAAAACTTGTTCTTTGAACCAGTTAGTCTGTCAGCCATTGCAACTTCAGTCATAGTGTGGTCTGAGGAGTTCAGCCTGCCCCGGTGAAGCAAACCGAGATCTGGCACCGTGTCAGCAAAGAGGCGACTTCTTGGTTAATTTCAAAGATTCGCGAAGGAATATGACATTTGTGTGCATGTATCCCACCAATGTAGTACGAGAATTGCATCAAAGTATACATTATGAATCAAGGGGCAGCAGATCATTTTCATGTTGTCTGTAGCAGTATAGAGATCTTGGGCGAAAACTTATACACTAAATTTATATCTTCCGTTAACCAATAATAGATGCCGTGCCTAATAATGTAGAAATGGTTATTAATGTAAAGCAGAAAATGTAGATAACTCAGCCTGCTTTGCTGAATAATCCCTCTAGTAACCACAGGAGACCTCGACAGCATTCCATTTACATTCACTGACTGTATTCTAGTGGCCAAATATGAAGGAAGCCAAAACGAGGAGTTATGATACCGTGGTTTTCAACTTCTCCGAGAAGCCTAAGTTGAGATGCGTAATAAAAACTAAGAAAATCAAAATCACCGACTTTCCGCCGTCGGCATCCTTTGTCACTATGATTTGGAAATTAGTCACGGAGGTGAATGATTTGCTTTGGAGGAAACCAAGTTGATTGGCGTCAGGGAGATCATGATTTAGTAGTCTGAAGTCGTTACCTGCGGCATCCTGCGAGCGTTCCCGACATTGCTTACACTGAGTGCCCCGAAGAGAACCCGGTGCTTTCAAAGTGGCGCGGTCTTAGCGATGTTTGAATACCGACGCTCACTATGTGCAGTCTAAAATTGCTTTTGGATTTCTAGAAAACCGGTAATGAAATGCTTGTTTTGGAAGTGAAAATGATTATTATTCTGTTTGTCGTCAATATGTAGATCGCCCAAAGAAGCGCATTTTTTGGTACCTACACCTTTTTATGTTGTCCAAATGAACGGGTGAACAACTAGATTTGGACGGGCTACAGGATAATTAGGGTGGTTTGCATGCGTTAGTTGTTAATGCCGACGCATATTGTGTACCATTTACTGGTCATTCGTCCGAGCGCTCGGCTGTGGAATCCGTGGATTTTTGTGAGAAGGGTAAACTTACTGTGGCCCAATTATTTGTCTAACAGAGTTTTTAGAAGAAAGAGGTGATATATGGTTCGGTGGCCATCAGTTATTTGACGAAGCAATAAGTGAACTTTTTGGTTTCGAGGGCGGCCACTGAACTACTTTGCTTTGTGGCCGGTGGTGTAAAACATACTTTATGGGTGGCATGCTCGCGGCAGCTTGTACATTGTCGAACGATATAATTTAATTTTAGTCGGGTGGGCAATATTGGACTATGGCAGCATTATTTGGCCGCCCAAATGGCATTCGATTCAACCAACAAGCAAGCAAGAATAGAAGATTTAGGGCAGCGAACGGATCAACCTCCTGAAAACAGAAGAGAAAGAAACAGGCAGGCTGGAATGCGTTCTAGATAGAGATTAGTTGAAACAGACCGCAGAGGAAATGTCGTCGGACTTTTATGGATAAGTGATCAATTCTGAGGATTCTTGTGGTGACTTTTGATTAGTTTTGCTGTGAATCAGATGACACCTTGTGAACTGAGTGGGATGACCTTAAATTAAACTCGTGTGAGGTGCATGAATGTGTCTGTTCCCGCCTGGTGGAATTCTGAGGATATAATTCAAGTTAAGATGATATGACCTCTGTTGTAATGAATTGTTCAGTGTGGAACTTAAGAGCTGGACCTCCTGTAATGGCTTCAATCCAGTGTGTTGGTAAAGCGAATTCAGTTCGTAGATCTAGTGGACCGTTTTGTGGTTTCCAGAGGACTAGAAATTATCAACTGTGATTTCATTCGCCATAAGGGATGGTGCGAATGTTTTCTTGCTAGGGATCAGTCTGATGCATAAAGAGTAAGGCAAGGAAAACGCACGGTATAAAGTTAATAGATATGATTTCCGCTTTGTTATGATACATATGCGCAGATTTGTCCAAAATGTCTTGAAGGATATTGTTCATTGAAGCTGTATATGAGATCACAGACATGTAAGCATCGATTCGAGTGAAAACAAAAAGACTAACGCAACCAGATACACAGCTCTCTTTAGCATATCGCGCCGTTTTTGGTGCTCAGCACAACACAACAAACAACAGAATTCTGTCGGTGGCTCAGGCGGAGATCGGTTCGATAATTCGGGGATCCCGGTTGAGATTTGAGGATGGGTGGTAATTAGGAAAGTAGTCAGACAATGATTCAATGGCGCTCAACGATGTTTTATCATAAGTTTAAGTCGGCCAGGTGTTTTTATTTGGACATACTTTTCTTTTCTGGAGTTCTTTTTCTGAGGTACAGGATTAGAAGAATCGCAGTTAGGTGAGCAACCATCCTAGAACACTACCTGCTTTGCTATCCCATGGAGCTCTGCTGGGCCTGTTAACTACACCGGCCAATAAACGGTATCACAGGTCCACCGAGAGATGAGTCGCATGAGACGGCTCAGGTAAGCCTGGAAACGACAGCATTTTACTCGTTAGTTGTGTAACATTTACAGCTGCAAATCAAACATCCACGGCATAGCATAACTTTCATGTCGAAAAGAAAACAGATTCGTGCATTTTTCTGCTTGAAAACTTAAGATCATTATTCAATGACTGAATAAGAGTAGAAGCTTGGGAATTCCCACCGCGTTAAGACCGACG
>LUCM01010786.1:0-11292 GCA_008360955.1 Fasciolopsis buskii | reverse complement strand
GCTGCTCAATGATGATCCCATGGGGGAGGAATATTAGAAGTATTAGAAACAGTATGCCGATTTCGCAGAATATGTGAGCTCTTCTGGTTCTCATCTTCACATCATCGACCATCCATCCGGATCCACTAGTCCTCTGGGGATTCCATACCATCCAGTTTTCCAAACGGAAGTAAAGGGTTGAATTGGGATATCCCAGCATTGAGCGTTTGACCAAATGTTCTAACCCACACGGCAGTAGATCGATCAGAGCCTAACATAATTCACTGGGAACCGTTGACTGATGTTGCAGGTCGTACGCTTTTCTAATGGGGCCAGACATCCGGGGGGGCTGGTACAACCCTTACCCACAGACCAGGGTGAGCACACAGCCGTATGCTTCTTATGCTGCCAATGGATGTTTTGGAAAAAGGGTTTAGTCAACTCCCCTACACCGATTATTAATGGGCAGTCAAGCTGATAGAGGATGCCATGTTTGCCTTCGTCCAAGCACTTTAATAAAAACTGCCACGAGAAGGCGAACCAGCTCGGCAGGAGCTATTTGAGACGCAGGTTGTTTGGGACCATTTCGAGAGCTATTCAGGGTGAGCAGCCAACTCAAAACCTAAGACACCCACCCCGACTATGCTGAACCATTTACAGCCGTTAGGATTGTTCTTCGCAAGACGTTTTGTACCGGAGGCTGAATGTGGTTTCTTGTGAAAAGAATTTGGGCAGACTTCAATCGTGCATCATGCACAATTGTAGACGGGCATCAATGCAGTGCTGTTCTGCAGCTCCGGAATTTCTGCGAAATGGATGAACTGTACGAAAGCCGATAAACACGAATTTCGGTCTTATTCTAGGGGTACGTAGGCGAGCTAATGCGCTTCGATCATTTAACATGCGGAGTTTGTTCATCAATCTCTGAATTTAATCAAAATTCGAAATCTAGACAGTACTGAAACTATTTGAATGTAGGGGCAACTCCATTGGATTTCGGTCATTATATTCGCTTAGCTATTACTACTTTCGGCTTACGACGACAGTTAGTTCATGGCAGTTGTTATCGACGATTTTAAGGATCCCCCACCATTCTATCCTGAAGAAATTTAATTGCAAAAACCGTCATTTGTGAAAAAAAGTGAATCGTTAGTATCTTCGTCGTAGTTTATCATGCGACAAGTGTGTAATCTAAATATTCTCCTGTTAAATGTGGTCTGGTGATGATGGCATTTTTTCGTAATTAGGCGACTATGGGGTAGCAAATGTTCTTGTGGTGTGAATTCGTGAGAACATTGGTTTCGGTAGGTTTTCGGCAAATCCATATATGACATAGTAACAGTTAGGGTACGAAGGACTCGTCAACTAGCTGGCTGGAGACATTGAGGGATATGGCCGTGAACCGTGAACAGTGGCGATCGTGTTGTTATTTTGTATCAGATCAGAATGATTGAAAGAGTGCGTTTGTACAGTTAGACTGTGTTCCGTATGTTGGCTGCAGCAGCATCTTATCTTTTCCCTCTTGTGTAGGCCCATTGCTTGTTCCCCTTGGATGATCACTTTTTTTATAGAAAGATGTGGCCGTGGGGGAAAAGGCAGCGGTCAGTGAGGCTTGCCTTGCTGCGTAACGCTGAACAATGATGATCATAATGTAGTAAGAGACTGAATGTTCTCGTGGAACATTTCAGCACGTGATATCATCGCTCAACTCACCATTAAGAAACGATGAAAGCACTGCACCGTTGTTTCATCCTTGTTAGAAGTTATCAGCAGTGCATATTTACTGCGGCCGAACTGGGACGCGGCCTGTGGTGGTGCAAATCAGTGACGGATAGGTGCAACATCATGTGATGGAATTCAACAAACTGTTGAGAGACTGCTAGGGAGCTTAATGGCTAAGGCGTTCGACTCAAAATCGTTCGTCCCGGATTCGCGTCCCAGTTCGAGCGCGGTGGATATGAACTGCTGACGATTACTAACAAGGACGAAACAGCTGTAAAGTGTGCTTCCATTGTTTCTTAATGGTGGTTTGAGCGATGATATCACGTGGTGAATTATTTCATGAAAACATCCACATATATTTGTTTTTTAATGCATAGGAAAGCGAATTTTTAGTTTCGCTCCAAGCCATCGGCTTATCGGCGGAGAATCTTACAATGGACACTAAAAGTCAACAAGTCATCATTGCAAGCCTCTTACTTAAAAAGCGTTTACCTGGATAGGGAACGAGCGCAGGCTACCGCGATCGAGGTGGTATCGGTGATGATTATTCAGACTATTGCCAGTGAGAAAATAAAGTTCGTCTTTCCCTAAAACAAAACGCAGCTTCACCTAGGTATATGCGGATTTTCTCAACATATGGAGTTCTATCAAAGCTGTGATATTATCGCCAATGTAATTTCAGTTTCTGTGCTCTCGATTTCGCTGTTCATTTTGATTCCTGCTTCCGGATCATTAAGACGGTCATACTCACAGTGTTTCGGTTTGTAGGTGGGCTGTACGCAGATTTCCAAACCATAATAGAAAGTTATTACCAGCGCAGGCCATCTCCAAGATAATGAAATGTAACTAATCCAACGCCTTGACAGTGCACGAGGCCATCTTGCTTCACAATATCACGATACAATCTACCTGCTAAAAGTTACTCTTGGATCAGAGGAAATGCACCTCGGTTAGCATGAAAATCCACCGAAGGCATATATCTAGCACTTTGGAGGAAGAAAAGACCACTCTCTGTCAGAAAACGAACAAAAGTTGAGAGAAATGGAAATGAACGTCTATCGAATAACGCCAAAATGAAGCAACAGGAAGAAATCGAAACAACAGGAATCCTGTTCTACACTGGCACACCTGTTCGAGATTTGGGATTACAATGGATTGGAGATGAAAATCAACTACATCACGACATCAGGTGAGCCAGTCTATTCTCACTTTTTCGTATAGATGGCAGTCAGAAAACCGGTGGAATGTCTCACTAGAAATCTCCTTGGCCATTCTCTGATGTTTCATCAATCATGACGCCACTTCTTGATAGAATTTTCTGAAAGCTCTTGCAATCCGAAAAAAACAGTTGATAAGTAAATATTACGGATTCAGCTATGAAACCAAGTGAGCAGTGCAGGAGACGACCGAAGGGAACAAGACATCTGCCATCTCCGGCTTCACCGTCGATGGAATAGCATCTCAGCTATGCTTGTAAGATATACTTGGATTAAGCAAATCAAAAATAGATTCGCATGACTGTGTACAAATAAAGCAGGAGACGGACAAGATAGGCCCCTCGGTCACAGACCGTGAACGAAACTCAAACCAAAAACAGGACAGCGCAAGTGTCGCTGCAAACCTAAGAGGTAGACTAGAAATTCTGAGGGCATGTTTAAAGGGAAAAGACGGCGGGTGGAACAGCATTCAAATACTGGGAATACAAATCGAGCTTACCCGAGGGCAAAAACGAGGGTTACTGAACGCAGTAAGCAAGATGGTCAGTATGGTATTCACACTGAGATAACGGAACTTGATGGTTAAATGTATCCGCGAGCCATTTTACCACTCCACTCAAAAAAAGAGAAGTGAAGCAGCTCGTGATGGATGATCTTAGTTTAGTGGGGATCAGCAGCCCGAAACACACAAAACATTTCACGCTTGAAAAGCAGCCCAAGAAGCTGATAGGCGAGGCACAAACGATATACACTATGCTTGCTGAGACTGAGAGTCTGAGCAGCCCGAATAGACATCTAGTAGCGTTCTAAAATATAGATCGATTTGATCCGCAGAACTGCTTCCAATCGACAAGGAACAGCAAAGGACAAAATCAGTAGCGGCATGCGGGTATTGAAGTTGATTCTTAACCTAATATCAAAAGCAACCAGACACAGTATTTGTAGGAAACAGAAAATAAGCAGGGAGCTTAATCAAACACGACTTGACCTAGCCAACTATTATCTTGATGAAATCGAGAATATGTTCATCCACTGAGCAATTAAGGTGTGTTTCCGTTGTGCCGCTGTAGATCGTTAAGTACGTTTATTTGCGCTGGTTTATACTGTTGTATATCACATGAGAAAGCAAGTGCTCCTTTGGAGATGTTCTTTTTATTTGATCGGCTGATGCCTACTGTTCAGGCACCGCTTTTCAAGTTATTCATGTTGCTTGCATTTGCTTACATTCCTATCAGAAACGTTCACCTTGTTAATGGGTAGGAGCAGAATATCTGCTCACACTTTCGACGCTCAGATGCCTGCACCACAACCCGGAATCGAACTGGCTACCTTTCATACCCCAAGATGGTGTCCTTTTTCCTCTCACAGCAATGGAACATAAATTACACAAATGGCTAATCAGCGTTTTGCAGTTGTTGCTGTGGCGGCAACCATTAAGCCGGTTTCAATCACTCATCTAGGATCTCAAATACAAAACCGACGGAACCACAGAACCTTGGTGTAGGAACCCAAGATGAACTGGACTGATTATTAATGATTAACATGAAGCAAACGACATTTCTGTGGTGCTTAGCCATGCGACAACACCACGCAGTGCTGAATGATTTAACGCCTAGTAATTCATGTTCATAAGTAACTTGACTTTTGGTCAATCCTACAATCCTGATATTGGGCCACAAACCATTTAAGTAAGCCGTCACGTTTTTTTCGATGAGACTGGTTGATTCTACAAATGACTGCTGAATGAACGTTTACGTAAGATGCATAAGCGCTTTTAAATACCAATACAAAACTTCGGATATTTCACTCCCGAGAGTTACATAATCGAGCGTCGCATCGCAACCTCCAGATGTGTAGGTCTAGCTTGCTACTTTCAATGTAGCGAATGTGAATAAACGGTGAGCAATACTGCTCACCACGTAGAATGGCTATCTGTAACAATATCATTAGCAAACAAATAGGAAATTCAATAAAAATTCCACTAGTAAAAGATGAGTAAATCTCGAATTTAAAACTCTAATGCTAATGAAAGTCACCATAATAACCGTTTCTGAGCATGAGAAATGCACGATTGTGTAAATCAGCGGGACGCAATAAACTTTTGAACCAAGTACACGTGGATGCAATCGGGAACATTAGAGTACATCAACTGTCTTTTGATGAAGTGGTCGAACTATACCGCTCCATTTTCCTTGCACGCTTATCTGCAAAGAGATGCGTTCTCAAAGTCGGTTGCATGCGCGAAAGTGATTTCGTCAGGGCCCTGCGTGGGCGTTTGTAAGAAACCGTTCCGTCACGGCGCGGGGCTTCACACGCAGCGGAAGATCCGGTGCATGCTGGATCGAGATTCCCATTCGTCGAAGAGATAGTTCCCACTAGAGATTCCAAGTGTTGTATCCTGCGTGTGCGGAGCAATAGTTATGAGTGAGAAGAAACTTAATATGTCAGTTACCTAAGTTTCCACGCAGTGAATAGAAAAATAGTCATAAAATACTTTGGGATAATATGGTGATTTTTCCACCAGGAAGCGATCCAAGATGGTATTGCAGCGCTCCAACTCGGACCGGCAGATAAGGAAAAACGAATCCAATGAAAAATTCAACAATCCCTTTTTAAACTGAAAATCAATGCTCCGGACATATCAGTTATTTGCAATTACGGATTGCGCGCAGCATGGGTAAACCACAGAACTCAAGACCTTAGGGAGACTACGGAAAACAATGAAGAAAACTGGAACAGCTTGGTCACATGGCATTGAACCTAACCGCCAAAAAGCTGGACACATTAAGTTGGAATCAACAAAACGTACTTTGGAAGCAATAAAACAAGCGTCTTAGCTTAAAAGCCTATTTTCAAAGTAAAAAAACTAACCTTTTTGTTTGAGCAGTGATCAACGCCCCAAGTCTCTTATTTTGTTCCGAGGTCTCTCGTAGTCGAATAAACAGTTGAGATAGCGCACGCAAGGATGTGCCCGTACGTGATCGGCTGATTAAATGTGCTTGTTCCAAACGTTTGACTCTCCTTTCAAGTGCCATCTGACCAAAATAAACGAGTTAGGAATATATCGATGCAAACTGTGTTGAAACTGTCGGAACCGGAAGCAGTCTGTTCGAAATAAGGAGTAATCACAAAGATGAACACAATACACTATAGCTTGCCTAACAGTGGGTAAAAGGCACTGGCCATTTTGGATAGATCTGTTACGAAGTAGGTTCAATGACATTTACCATCAAGACATTGCACTGGAACCAACATAAAGTAGGTTAAACACAGTCTGTATTCGCCGTACACTAAGGAGATCGGAAACCGAGAATACGGTGACCAAGGAGAGTGATGCAGTTTTGTTCCGCGTCATAGTATTCCATAACCAACCGCTAAACAATTCCTCAAGTCCTTACCGGTACCATACTCTAGTGATCAACGGCATCCATTAGCTGTGGGTCTTCATAGGGATCGGATGCGCACTATACCTAACGAAGAGAAAGGCAAGTGCACTATTCCTTTCAGTTTGGAGATTGAACAAGCTAGCTACACAACACAGACTAATTAGGAGTCATCAGTCTTAAACGTACCATAAAGATGTTAAACCACGGAGAATCGCGTAAAAGGGTAAGCCCCATTTAGCTTTATGAAACCATTAATTAGAGGACGAAAAAGTACCAGTCGAACTGGTCCTAGAATTTCTGAGCGACCCGCAGAAACTAATTAATAATGACAAATGGAAGTTTGTCTGTAAACTGCTTGAGTTAAGATACAAATTAAAAAAAGAAAAACAAAAAAGGAATGCCCACAGCCGACAAACCAAATGTCCGAAACTATTCCAGAACAGCTAAAAAAGCCAATGAACAGTCGGCTTAAAACGATGACGGTATCTCAACCAAAAAGAATCAGACCACCGAATATGCAACGACTAACTGAGCAACAATACGGTGCCACTAGAATACCTCGTTTAGGATAATATACAGAAGAACAAACACAGGAGTACTCAAATACACGGAAGGGTTAGCCGCCTTTTACGATAAGCCTGAACTCCACAAATAATACAAATAGGTCGTCAGTTCAACCCTAGTGTGGTGAGTGAAACATTGATCGGCTATTACTATTCCCCTCCATCAGATGACTCACTATTCGATTCGATATAGCTACAGGCTTTGTTGGTTATTTCTATCGATTATAAAATGTTCACAATAACGGCAGCATCCATATGTAAAACCAAAGTGGAATAATGGCTTAGGACAAATAATATTAACCAATGTTTTGGATTTACTTATTCAAACTGCTAGACCTATCACCAGGTCAACCACACCTAACATTTCAGTGGGAGTATAATCATCATCATAATCACCGTCGCTCAGTGTTAAACAGCAAAGCAAGCCTCACTGACCGCTACCTTTTCCCCCACGGCCACATCTTTCTATAAAAAAAAGTGATCATCCAAGGGGAACAAGCAATGGGCCTACACAAGAGGGAAAAGATAAGATGCTGCTGCAGCCAACATACGGAACACAGTCTAATAACTTGTACCAAACGCACTCTTGTCAATCATTTCTGTATTCTGATACAATAACAACACGATCGCCCTTTTCACGGTTCACGGCCATATCCGCTCTATGTTCTCAGGCCAGACTACGTTGACGAGTCCTTTCGTACCCTAACTTGTTACTAATGTCGATATATGGATTTGCCGAACTACCGAAACCATGTTCTCCGAATTCACAACCACAAGAACATTTGCTACCCCATCAGTCGGCCTAATTACGAGAAAATGCCATCTCACTCAGAGCCACATTTAAACAGGAGAAGTATTTAGATTACACAACTGTCGCATCGAGTAAACTACGACGAAGATACTAAACGATTCACTTTTTTTGACAAATGACTGTTTTCTGCAATTAAATTTCTTCAGATAGAATGGTGGGAGGAATCCTTAAAATCGCGATAACAACTGCCATGAACTAACTGTCGTCGTAGGCGAAAGTAGTAATAGCTAAGCGAATATAATGACCGAAAATCCAATGGAGTTGCCCCTACATTCCAAATAGTTTCAAAAGTAAAAAAACTTGTGCTAAGATTTTTTTTCGGAAAAATTTTGGGATTTAATTCAGAGAATTGATGAACAAACTCCGCATGTTAAATGATCGTGAAGCGCATCTAGCTCGCTCTACGTTACCCCTAGATAAACCGAAATTTCCGTGTTTATCGGCTTTCGTACAGTTCATCCATTTCGCACGAAATTCCGGGCGCAGAAAGCACTCGCATTGAGCCCGTCTACAATTATGTGCATGATGCACGATTGAAGTGCTGCCAAATCTTTTCACAGAAACCACATTTCAGCCTCCGGTACCAAAAAACGTCTTGCGAAGAACAATTCCTAACGGCTGTAAAATGGTTTCAGCATTAGCGGGGGGGGTTGTCTAGTTTTGAGTTGGCTGTCACCCTGGAATAGCTCTCGAAATGGTCGCCAAACAACCTTTGGGCGTGCTCAAAAGCTCCTGGCGACTGGTTCGCTCTTCTCGGGGCAGTTTTTATTAAAGTGCTTGTACAAGGCAAACATTGGCATCCTCTATCAGCTGATGCCATTAATAATCGGGGTAGGGGAGTTTGACTAAACCCTTTTGCCAAAAACATCCATTGGCAGCATAGAAGCATTACGGCTGTGTGCTCACCCTGGGTCTGTGGTAAGGGTTGTTTACAGCCCCCCGGATGTCTTGGCCCCATTAGAATAAAGCGTACGACCGTGCAAACATTCAGTCAACCGGTTCCAGTGAAATTATGTAGTGCCTGATCGATTCTACTTTGCCGGTGTGGTTAGAACATTTGATCAAACGCTCATGCTTGGGACTATGCCCAATGTCAAAAGAACCCTTTACTTCCGTTTTTGGAAACGGATGTATGTGATCCCCAGAGGACTAGTGGATCCGGATGGATGTCGAATTGATGTGAAGATGAGAACCAGAAGAGCTCACATATTCTGCGAAATCGGGCAATTACTTTTTCTAATACTTTCTAAATATTCTCCCCCATGGAGTCATCAGTTGGCAGCATTGCGACGGGAAACAATGGAAACTCCGACACGAAGTTACATATATATATATTTATGAACAGAAAATTTCCCCGGGAGGGCACGACCGGTTTCGGGGTTATTGTCGCTCGTCAGGTATGGTAACCCGGTCGCTCTCTTGTCCAACATCCACATACTAGTACACTGCAATTAGATATTTTGACGGAGACATGGATATGTGTAGGCATACAGAGTCGCGCAATGGAAGCTGATTAGATCGAAGAAGTCGGACAGAAGAACGAAACAACGTGTGATGGTTGATAACTTGTTTGTACAGTTGGGCTGATCGAACCTTAGGAACGAGGGCAGAATGTCGCAGAATGTAGAATGTATAATATAGGAGGCAGGCAAGTATAACTTATAGTTAGTGGATGCGGATGAACAAAAATTAGGCCGGGAGCAAACGACCGGCTTTCCGGGGTTAATTGTCGCCTCGCATCAGGTTATGCGTACCGGTGCTCTCATTAGTCCAAACATCACACATACATGCTACACTGCGAATTGACTAATCTTGATGGACGAGAATGGAATGTGTAGCATCAGGAGTGCGCATGGAAGCTGTTGATCGAAGAGTCGACAGAAGAACGACAACTGTGATTGGTTGATAATTGTTTGTCAGTTGGGCTGATCGAAACCCTGAGGACACGAGGCGAATGTCGCAGAATATAGATATGTATATATAGAAGCAGCAAGTATTATAGTATGTGGATGCGTGAACAAAATTTGGCCGGGAGCACACGCCGGGTTTTCGGCGTTATGTCGCTCGGTCAGGTATGCGTACCCGGTGGCTCTCTTGTCAAACTCCACATTACTGTGTTACACTGCCGAATTGATATTTGTGACGAGAATGGAATGTGTAGCATCAGGAGACGCAAGATGAAAGCTGTTCGATCGAAGAGTGCGACAGAGAAACGACACTGTGATTGCGTTGATTTATTGCTTTGTCAGTTGGGCTTGATCGAACCTTAGGGAACGGAGGGCTAGATGTCGCAGAATATAGAACTGTATATTATAGAAGCAGCAATATTATAGTACTGTGGTGATGTATGATGATGCGTGAACAACAAATTTGGCCGGCGAGCAACACGACCGGTTCGGGTTAGTGTCGGCTCGTCAGGTATGCGTACCGGTGCTCTCTTGTCCAGAACATGCCACATTACTGTACACTGCGAATATATTTGTGACGAGGAGATGGGAATGTGTTAGCACTTCAGGAGTGCGCATGGAAGTCTGTGATCGAGAGAGTCGACAGAAAGAACGACAACTGTTGATTTGGTTGAGTAATTGTTGTCAGTTGGGCTGATCGGAAAGTCCTTTGAGGAACGAGGGCAGAATGTCGCAGAATATAGATATGTATATATGAGAAGAGCAGTATTTATCAGTATTTGTGGATTGCGTGAAGCAAAATTTGGGCGGGAGCACTACGACCGGTTCGGGTATTTGTCGCTCTGTCAGGTATTGCGTTACCCGTTTCTCTGTTCCAAACATTCCAATTACGCTTGTTATCACACTGCAGATATTGATATTTGTGACGAGATTGAGAATGAATGTGTTAGCCTCAGGAGTGGGTGTGCGCATGGAATGTGTTGCATGCGAAGAGGTCGACAGAAAGAACGACAACTGGTGTGATTGGTTGATTAATTGTTTGTCAAGTTGGGGTCTGAGGTCTGAACCTTAGGAACGATGGGGCAGTAACTGTCGCAGCAGAATTATAGATATGTTATTATAGTAGATTAGCAGCATGGTATATATAGTATGTGGATTGCTCGAGTGAACAAATTTGGCCGGAGCACATCGACGGTTTCGGTGTTATGTCGGCTCGTCATGGTATGCGTACCCGTGTGCTCTCTTGTTCTAGAACATCCACATACTTCGTTTACACTTGCGAATCTGATATTTTGTGACGAGATGGAATGGTTGTAGCATCAGAGTGCGCGATTGGATATGAGCTGTTGATGCGAGAGCTCGACATGGAACGAACGACGAACTGTGTTTGGTTGATAATGTGTTTTGTCAGTTGGGGCTCGATCGAGATCCTTAGGAATCTGGGCAGAAGTGTCGCAGAATATAGGATATTGTACTATATTAGATTAGCAGCAAGTATTATAGTATGTGGATGCGTGAACAAAATTTGGCCGGAGCACACGACCGGTTTCGGGGTTATTGTCGCTCGTCAGGTATGCGTACCCGGTGCTCTCTTGTCCAAACATCCACATACTTGTACACTGCGAATTGATATTTGTGACGAGAATGGAATGTGTAGCATCAGGAGTGCGCATGGAAGCTGTTGATCGAAGAAGAGAACCATGATGT
>LUCM01010783.1:728386-740936 GCA_008360955.1 Fasciolopsis buskii | reverse complement strand
ATTGTCCACATATTTATCCTGTCTTGCCTGAGCAATTCCACTCCCTGTTGCCTTGGCTATTAACTCTTCTTATATAGACATGCAAGTCTGTGGGATGGTATTGATGTGTGGGACCTGCCCTGCACTTTAACGTCGAATGATGACAAAGATGATTACGTTTGGGCACGTGTGTGCTCTTTACCTTTGACTATGAAAGCAGTGTTAATTGTAATTTGTATAGACGCAGGTGTGTTGGTGGGTGCGGACGATAATCGGTGACCAAGACATCAGTCATTTTTTGTTGCAGTAGTCTGTCCGCATGAACCTGAGCAACAGCCATCCGTTTCGCATATCCCCCAATCTTTATCAGGCAGATAACTTCTTTCTCTTTTCACTCCAGATTTCTCACGGCTCCCAATCGTGCTCAACGCGACGGTAGTCTTGGTCCCTTGTGAACAGCAAACGATGTCGCATGCATCGATTGGGGACGTCGCAGGTTAGTCCATTGCCTTGACCGGTTCTTTTGTAAAGCTATTCTGCTCTTAATTTGTGACAAGTCAGGAACTATATATAATGTATAAAGAAGGATTTTCTCCTAATCATCACGACCACATATACCACCGCTGCTAGTATTATTGCGAATACAACTACTAATATTACTGTTATTACTGCAACAGTAACAACAGTAACTTCTAACAGTATTGCTTAGATAATCTGATTTCAAACGGTTCGGAACTTTTATTGGTATAATAGTTGGTTATAGCGACTCATTCTGAATGTTTCTTGGTGCGAATTTTCTCACGAAGCGTTTCCACACAATCAATACCGAATCGGTCAGAGATAGTTGTCAACATGGATATCATTAGTCATTCGTTATCTCTATTGCTCAACACTTCCTCACTCGTTGCAATGTCTGTTCGATTCAGTGAGACTTATTCTTGTCGGAATTTGATAACTGACAATGAAGTCTTGGAGGTAGAAAAAAACAGTTATCAATAATTAACAATTTCAAAAGGTGAGACATGAAATTTGGGACGTAATTTGTGTGCATGAATTCGTCCGTTCCGCTAAGCTAGACTATCGCGGTACATGAGGCGCGTAAATGGACTGATTCGATCACATTTAGCCTAGTTTTTCCAGGCATAAGAAAGGAAAACTGTATAATATTATTTTTATTTCGGTACTAGACGGTTAGCAATATATGTTTCATTGATTTGCTGTTACACAGCAACTCCTAAAAGACCATTCTGAGGTTCAAAATGTGTATGACTGTCCTGATAAACTCTGTAAGAGATAACAGGTGTTAGTGTGCTTTCAAAGTGAAGAATGAAGTAGATCGGTCAAAACCATCTACTCTGTTACCCGGGGATGCCTCTCCCATAGAACACAAGGCCTACTCTAGTGGAGAAATTCTGCAGACCAACATTGATTTTTATCACGTCGTTTATGCTCCTTGTTGATTCAACATTGGCGAACACTGGCCCCTTAACTCTTTCTTTCGACGACATACACTAAGAATTGAACTCAGAATTCGATTCCGATCGAATCCGAGGGAGTGTGACAGGATAACCAGCAAACCTTGTCGGTTTTGACAAAAGTCAATGCTTTTTGTTTGAAAGATTGCCCTTTGGACTTCACTCTCAGCACGCAAATCTCAGGTCATCCGATCACCCTTGCACTCATCAGAACTCATCGGTGGGGCGAATGCATCATATCATCTTGGTAGTGAATGCGGAACTTTTCCTCGAGGAGGTTTTATTTTCTCGCCACTCTGCCCTGCATACTGCTAACTGTCACTTAGGATGATACTTGAACAAACAGAACCCTGTTACTCGGATCAACTCGAGGGAGGGGCTGGGCTGAGCAGCTCATTTTGCTCTCATATCATACTGTTACAGTATTACAAAGTTAAGGATGTTCAAATGTTGGCGGACTTATCAATTAATCTGCTCGTAGCGGCTGTCTCTGAGGCACTCAGCAGAACACTTTTTACTCCCTCAAGGTGAACTCTACCCTTCATAGATAACCAAAAAGCAAACCGATGCCATAGAAACTTCGTAATGGTAAATCTTGGTTGAACCTTTTGTATATGCGAAGCCTTTCATCTGACCTACGACCACCTGGTGGGATGCAACTGAACAAATTACACAGCTTATCCATTTCACCCGCATATTTCTTTCAAAGCTACTCTTGACTTTAAGCCGAACGAGTTTTGCAATAGAAGTTCGCACTTTTAAAATTTAAGATGGATCAGAAACTTAGCCACCCTATTCCCGTGACGTTTGAGACATGGCCACATTGCCGGAATCGTTGCTCCGAATCACAGCACCATTTGCGTTTTATAAGCTGTAAAATTCACTATCTGAGCAAATATTGGCGTCACTATTCTCATGTGGGGATAGGGCGGTCTCCAAGGTCATCTTATTTGCAAAAGTGAACAAAAAAGGTGGACGAGAGCAACTCTGCTGAAAACCACATTTCTCGTGGTGAACCCCGGCCAAAGCAGCCCATGCGTACAAGCTCGGCCTTGGATTTCTGTACAGAGGATTGGTAAAACGTAGCGCGTTTCCCTGGTACACAAATCAGTGAGTATGAACGAAATACCAGTAGTGTCAGCGGTTTTTAGTGAATATATTCAATGCATAGTTGATAGCTGCCTACAAAACGACCCGCCAAACAGTATTAACACAAAATCCATTAGAGCAAATGAGAATAAATTCCTACTGACTAAAATTCCCATGGACCACATCCACCTAACCCGGTACATCCAAATGAGTATTTTAGCCTCGATTTGTATGAATTTGGTCCACAAAATGCATTCGTTCACAATAATTCATCCGAATCGGATGGCACTGTTGTTCTCCACTAGTTCATGGAAAGATGGCAGTGGTCAGCAGTTAAAGACGAACCTTTGTTTTAGTGAACGTGAATCACTTACAGAGAAACCCTAGAAATTCGCAGATTGAATTGAATCACCAATATTTGCTGGAGCGATGGTCAGGTGAATTCAGTATTTGTCAATCCAACAATGTCAAGGGTTTGAATCTCAGGTATTTCGGTCGTTTTGGTTGCGAACTGCCATTCACTGGCATCCGCGCTTTAGCACATTTGATCTGTTGGAACTTTATACGGTTCAGGGTCCCTGTTAGCAGTTTCTATTCCTTACATACAGTAGGTTCTTATGACCAAGATGTATGTCTCTTCCATTACATTCATGTATTCGACATGTCCCAAAAGCCTACCTTCATGTATAATTCATTAGCAAATCAAAGTTGGAAGATCAAATCAGTCCAACAGTTGTTTTATATGTCGAAGTATTGGGGATGATAACTGTTCAGTTTCGATTCCTCCAGGTCGGTTTTTGGAAACAGATATTGCGAGTGGATTTTTTGTTGTTCATTGGATGTGGGACCTCTGATCCACGGCGAATTTTGTCAACTATGTGGTCACAACAGTTTCCAACAAACTGTCCTTCCCCAAACTCCTTTCAGCGGTCCTAACGAATCTCGCGTTCGTTCGGGTTTTCGTGTTATTCCACCCACACTAAAGAGACAGGACAAAGTGGAAAGAACAGGTCACATGTGAAGCATTATTTTAATTTGATCACTATTTGTCTACGGGTCTCGGCGGCTTTCGAGAAAAATGACCATTTTTATTATCGTTATTCTTAAAACTCGGAAAATTGGATTGTTTGACTCCATCCAGGTTCATATTGTGTCATAAAAAAACAATGCGCAAAGTGGAGTTCTACCTGTGTATAACGTTATTAATGTTCTTGTGACTGGCACAGGCACTCATAGACATGACCATCCAAAATCGACGCACACGGAAATGTCAACAACGTACCGTTAACAACCTCACGCAAGTAGACAGTTTGTTTCTAATCACAGTAAATTTAACAAAGACACTGTCTAGCTGTAAGATTGTTCGCAGAGAGCGCCCTTCAAAGTTCCAGAATTACTGTAAACGAATGGGCAATCTACTGGTACTTGGGAAGACTTAAAAATATGTGTATCATATATCTACCAGTTAAATCAAAAGACAAAAGCATGGCAAAATTTCACGGTACAATAAATAGATAGGTGAACTTCCAAAGAAAAGAAAAACAGTTTCAGAGGATGGTCACGTTCGAAGAAATCCAGAATGACAAACCAAGGCCGGCGGTGGCCAAACGGATAACGTCATGGCGCTTGGGCGTGAAGGTCGCAGGTTTGAATCCTCACACCGCCGGTCAACTTCTCCACTTAGCAGCCCTCTGTTGGCCGCGGTCCCATTCACGAAAATTGATGTAAATTGTTGTTTCATTTAAAAAGAAGGTAAAAGATAAAAGGTAAAAGATAAAAGATTCAGACTGCTTGTGCATCATCATCATCTCGTTTCACCCGGGGGTAGCGTCCAAAATACATCCGGAACTGTCACTCATTTGTCTTACGGAGATCAAGATCCCACAGATATGCAAATATGTGAGCACAAACTTTCGAAGCTAGCGCATGAAGCTTAGTGGATTAGATTATGCTAGTTAGGTCACGTGTTGCATACGGCGAACACTCGTCTACCATAACGTGATGTATATTCCGTTCCTCCCATTGCATGAAAGCACGCACGTGGTCAGTAGATGACCTGGTAACATGGAATGGGCAAATGAGTAAATACCCAGCACATTTTTGATAATATAGGTATCTCACATATTCGTGGTTATTGTCTGAAGGACTAATCAACTAGCAGTTGTCTGGAGACAATGAATTGAACCGTGATCAGTGACGATCATGTTGTCGTCTTCCATTGAATGAGAATGATTGAGGAGGTGTTTGTGTGTGTGAGTGTGTGTGTGTGTTTGTGCAGTTAGACTGTGTTCCATGTGTTGGCTATTGTTGGCTACATTTTTATCTTGTCTTGCCTGTGCAGGTCCACTCCTTGTTGCCTTGGCTATTAACTCTTCTTATATAGACATGCAAGTCTGCGGGAATGGTATTGATGTGTGGGACCTGCCTAACTATTGAACATTGATTGATTTTGTTGATGATAAATATGGCATACAGTTGGTCTAACGGTCAAGCAATACCGATTCCGAAGCGAATTTGATAAAACAGGGATATACCAGTGTATACTCTTTCAAGTGCAAGAACGATAGTCTTGTTTTAAACTCATTACGTCTGATACACGGTTAAACCGTAACGGGCTTCCACAATCCAGTATATATTCATTACCGAAACCGGTACATAGTTTAAATGTAGCGCTTGAAGTTGACTTGATATTCTTATCGAACCATTTTTTCTAGAAAATCGTTAGGTTTTTCAATAGTTTTGCGCTCAAAAGGATAAAATTTCCTGGGTTTTGAACAACTCCAGTGACTCCTAGGTAAGTTATCTTGTGTGTTACCTTTTACTTCCTTTATAAATAAAACAACAATGTACATCATTTTTCAGGAAGGGGACCGTGACCAACAGAGGGGATGCCAATGAGGGAAGTTGACCGGCGGTGGGAGGATTCAAACAAGATGCCTTCACGTTCAAACTCCACGACCTTATCCGTTTGACAACTGCCGGCTAATAAATAGTCATTGACCGACAAACCGACAGAGCTAAAACATGTCAGTAGTCTTAGTGATTTTTCCCTGAGAATCAAAACAAAATTAAATAGGCCTGTCGAATAAAAGAAATGGTTTGATAAGGAGCCTGTTTTTCGTTTATTTTTGTTCCCCCCAATCAGAAATGTTCCAAATCAAACGAATTAGTATTTTGCCAATGATTAGCACGTTTGTGGTGTGCGCAGTCTATATCAGTTTGGGCCTGATCCAACACCAGTTCCAATCACTCCAGGTTAGTTAATGCCATTATTTTTGAATCGCTCAACTCGTTGTGTACGTGCGGCATCGACCGGATTCGCATGTGCGAAATTCTATTCATTGACGTTATTTTCCCATTTGTTTGGCACCCAATCCGTTTTATTTTTTCCTAATACTTGCTGAATCCTTAATTCCACTGTCGAACCCACTAGTTTTTTTTGTTATACCAACGTGATCTTTGGAACGCATTTTGTCTTACCGACCTGGGCTAAATCCAAACGTTTGCCAGACCGGTTGACTGGGTCCAAAGGTATCCTTCCCTTTCTTCTATTACTGTTGAGGTGTATGCTTTTCACCACATGATATCATCGCTCAACTCACCATTAAGAAACCATGGAAACACTGTATAGCTATTTCATCCAGATTGTTAGGAATCATGAGCAGTGCATATCCACCGCGCCCAAACTGGGACGCGAACCCGGGCTGAGCGATTTTGAGTCGAACGCCTTAGCCATTACGCTACCGGGCTGGCTCTCAACCATTTATTGGACTTCTTTTATTTTGTTAATTTTGACGGGTCCGCACGTCAACCAAATAGCTTGAAAGGTACTTCTACTATGCTTCGCTTGCCCATTGACACTGATTAAGCACTCCATCGATCGGATGAAGCACTTAGATAAATACATCGGATTCGCATCGTTTATACCGAACTCAGCAACAAATGCCGTTTTGCCCGAAATTGCGATTGGCAAATACAGCTTGAAAATCAAGAGCTGGGTATTGCCACTTTCTCAGGTGTGAAGGATTAAATGATTTTGAAATAATTTTTCCCCAAGCCTCACCCATCCACAGTGTACCATCAGAAAACAGTGACATCATTTTTTGTACCCGTTTCATCCTTGTTAGGAATCACCAGCACCGTATATCCATAGTATGGGATGTTGATGTTTGATAAATCAAAATGGTGTCATGGCTGACAGTTTCGAAATGTGATTGTTTATCCCGGAATCGTTTTTCAATTAGGATGCAGTCGATGTACCCTTTGATGAGTTCATGCAAGGCTGAAATAGAAGCACACCAGTTCCGTAATTTCTTAGTGATGAAGGGAGCACTGGTCATCCATGAAGCGTCATTTGAGAATATTGCCACTTTAATACACTTTAACACATCCTAATGGAATGTCAGCTCTCGTCACCGATTTTGACAGCTTCAAAAATACTTACTGGAAGAGAAGCACTCCACATTTTTCATTGACTTCTGCATATTCTATCTGAAGTTCGGTTTGACTAATGGAATTGTGAACCAAATAGCACCGCGAATGCAATCGACAGAATTATGTAAACGGATCGAAAGGCATAGACGCAAAACATCCATTGCGCAGATCTCCAGTTTCAACCGGATACAAAATGGAAATAGACGACAGTTGAGAAATATTGGTGGTCTATTCAGTCTAATCTTACGTAACCTAATAGTGTCATTGCTTCCCCTAACTCTTTTGTTCAATTTAAATCGAGAAAAGGTCAGATTCTTGGCCTTCATGGACCCAAATAACACATAACCGGATCACCATAAAGAAATACGATATGACCGGTGCCTGGTTTGGTGGACATAGGTGAATTACTTGTCTGATCCTACTTTCAGGTGCTACTTTATAGTTGTTACCAACGGAGCAATGAGACAGCTTTACGAACCCGGGTACGTGCAAAGATGTGTCAGAAATTGGGACTTACGATAAGTGAGGAGGCACCTGTTGTTTTGCAAATCAGGAAGAGAGACAAACAAGTCTGCTTCATTTTGCCCCAGAAATTTTAATTGATTATATTCCTCAAACGTTATCGGTCGTTCCCACAAGGTGAGCAGACAAAGCGTTCGTTTATCCTTCCAAGTCCAATTGTTTATACTGGTCTCATCTGATCAACACATTCCGATCGAGTAGTCTGCCGATTAGCTGGGTACATTTTCAACGATTTTGAATATTGGATGGCAAAGCAAATGTTTTTTGCAAGGTTAAATGTCTGGACTGTGACAATGCCGCATCGGTCAGACTAGAAGAAAACTTGCTACGCGAATACGTAAATACCAACTTGTTCCACTAATATCCCTGCACGAGGATCAACAAGGACATACATTCAATCAGGACACGGTTTGCACGGTGGACCAAACGAATACAAGGTATTCAAGGGAGTTTGTCACTCGTCGACAAATTCCATCAACAGCCATACTGAACCGGACCAAATATATAATCTACCGAGGTACAAGATTTAAATAGGTTGAGTGGTGTCAAAATTTTGGCGTTTAAAACAATCGGAACCATTTCCAGTTAAAGAGCATCTCACGACCACATTAATGCAAATAGTAACAGAGTCAAAATTAGTAACGTTACTAAAATTGTTAAAGTTTCTAAAATCACTGAAGTTGCTAATTCAAATTCGAAGCCATGACATCCTGCAAGACGGACTTACTCTGTGGTCAAGGTCAAATCTGCGGCAGGATTACTATAAATACAACCTAGCAGACAGGTCACTGCCTGCGCACGAATGATGTCACTTCAGCTGTTGAGGAGAAACCTGCAATCTAAAGGTCAAGCTAAGTGTGCACAAAACTTTGATAATGTTTGGTACATTTTCATTGTTTGATTTCTTCATGCCGCCTTTTGCTCAACATTTTGTTTACCTTACGCAAGCGTAAATCCACCGTCACAGTTCGACTGACGTTTGACCAGAGTAGTGGATTTGATGAACCAACAGTAACTTTCATTAGACATAGCAGATTGCGAAAAGTCGTTCGGTGAAAGATATGATGAAGTGAGCGAAATGGTGCATGGGCTTGCCAGTGAAAGTATATAAAAACTCGACCGATCCCGAAACTGTCTCAAGGTCGTTTGACAAGGGGCGAGTAAATTTATTGAATTTTAACCGGGAAAAAAACCAAAGCGTTCGATAGAACGTTTTGGTAGAAGGTAAGATTTCAGACATAAATTTTGTAGTAATGTAACATACCTAAGGGGACCGGATAGGGTATGGACTTATCATTATCATACTGCCCATATGGACCTGCGTGATCTGCCTCTATTATGTTTGTTGATACTGTGCTTTAATTCACCTAAAGCCTACTGGAACTAATCTGATCAAAACAAGCATTTAATGATAGGATTTTCTGAGCAACTTCAGAAGGATTTGTACCTCGCTTTCGTCGACAGACCAGCAACATCGTCAGCTCACACTGGTAATTCACATCATGACATGATTGTCAGACCAAAGTCGTCGTAAAACACTGCAGATGATTTGTTGCAATGCACAGTCGAAACGATGACAAGGAATCCAACAATCGTCGGATCACATTGCTCTAAGATTGAACAACTATGAAATGCACTAATCGAGACTGCCTGGACGTCACTAGGCAGCAGATTTACACGTTATCGTTGTAGCTGTGAATACAAGCTGAAATTACAAAAGTGCAGCCAAGGTTATTTGGGTTATACCTTTGTCTGTTCCAAATTCATCTTTTTCCTGATTTTGAAATACTAAAGGAAACCACTTAGGTTGCTAAAGGGTGGGAAGAGAGAGAGATCGGAAAGTGTTTCCCGACTGACAATTTTTATCATACGCAAATGTCAGCTTAGCTGTTCTAGTATGAGGATATGGCAATTTGTGCAAACGCCGCAGTTACAAAGTTGAAAGGAAACGGTGAGATTGGGTGACCCCCTGAAAATACCATTTTTTGCTTTGAGCTCGGGTGAAAAACACTTATACGCATGAACTCTCGGTCCGATGTCTTAATGCAACGATTGGAAAACCGGAAAGAATGTCCCTGATTTACCTTATATTGAGACGCAAAGTGATAGGTAAACACGATCGAAAAAATCGAATTTCATTTTCGGATGTTTTAACACCCGTCATGGACAAAAACGTGATTGAACAAGTCCAGGGCCATTTAAAAGTCAACTTAGACTTTGTGTGTACGCCCTTCGCAGGGAAGGCAATAATCAGCGAAGCGCAACACTCGCGGCCAGTTTGGGTTGAAATACTTACAAAATTTGCTCGTCTGTAATGTGTATCGCAGGATCTACCACGTTAAATGTAAATCGGTGCAATCATGGAACAGACGCCCCTTTTGATTAGGTTAGTACGTTGAGATATGTGTTACGCCAATAGACGAACTCCTTCGGTGCAAATCGTTCCTCGGTGTTGGCATTGGTTTAAACGTGCGTCATGATGGCCAGCGCACAGTATCGTGTAAAGATATGCGAACCTAAACCAACAGCTCGTCCCTAATTGGTCAAGTTAGGTTATCGACTTGTTTTCCGCAAAATAGCCCAATGTCATGTTTACAGACCTTACATGATGTGACTATGTCACGATCGCTGATGTTCTCGCGCATAAAATATTTTTTTTTCTCTGTGCTTATTTTGAATGATGGTCTTTTGAAACTCCTTTCATTAATATTTGATTTTTCTCAGATAGCCATAGTAATCGGAGTATATCATTTTAATCCTAATGGTTGTACTGACCAAATCGGTCTAAACAAGCAACATTTACCTGTAGTTTCAGCTTGTCTTCGGAATTCATTCTGGTTTTGTTTCCTGGCGTCAATTCATTTTTAAACTACCATCACAGATCAGACTTTTGTTATTCTCTCGAGTGTACACGGCTAGTGACAGACTTTGTTTCGACTGTCATTGGTAATCCTCATCTGTTTCCAATGTTTAAAAGGATTTAATTGTCTACTTGATTTGTTGTTGAAACTTTGAGGTTTTAGAATGCATATTGTTATGATTTTACCACGGTATTCCTTGCTACAAATAGCATTGTTGCAATTTCCAATCGACATTGGTTTGGCATGTTTCGAAATTGACGCATTGGGCATTGCTTGAATGTTCGCCTAATCTGCTTTTGTAAAAGAAAAAATAAATCGTAATCATTATACTAACCCCCACCCCTCTCCCAAATCCTAAATGCAGGAAGCCGATAGTAACACCAACGATGTCTTTGGATCAGTAAGCCATTAAAAACATCGCGGATTTCGGTTATATCCAATAGGAACAAAAAGGTCGAGAAATATTCGACCCCCACGTGATATGGTCATGGACAAAACTTTCCGAATACTTGCGCAAACTATCGTTAATTTTTGAATAAATGGTTGCAACTAATTTTTTGTGTCCTCGTTTGTATCATTCATTCAACATGAGTTGTGTTCACCAAAGTTAGTTGGGACAAGCATAGTGTATTCATCTTTGACGGGACTGTTAATGGTTGGTTGGATGTGCTGTCAGTCAGTCAGTATGCAATCTCACACACACACAAACATACACACACACACGCATACACACACCTAGCTCGTGGGAGGCCTATGGTTAGACTGGTTCCCATAGTCAATGGGACTTCAGAGCTGAAATACCCACAAGTATAGGTCTCAGAAAATTATTCCCCATTGGAACACTGTAAAGCTGATGTGGACGTGCTGGTTAGGCATCGTCAACGGTACATTTTAGAACACTTTACAGTGAACTGTGATACATTTATCAGGACGTATTTTTTCAGTCAAAGTACTACCTTTGTGCCGACTTGTATTTAATTATTGAAAACTCTTGCTCAGAAGAATTGTACGTTGATTGTTTATACTTGGAACAACCAATGAAAATTAGCACGTATATGCGTACGCGATCATAGCTGGACTAATCTGACTGCAACCTACTCGGGTGGTTTTTTTACTGGGTGTCTATAATGAACAACTTTCGGGACAGCCGAACGAATTTGGTGGTTTTGGAAATCGCTTGGGCATGCCACGAGTGCGATGCGCGTCGTGCATGGTTGACACAACTGGTTCTGAGGCAAAGATGCCTGCATAACTGTTACAACTGCGAACTTGCTATGTACCACCTACTGTAGAACCATTTACAGTTAAACTCAATAAAGGTTTATATCATAGTGTTCTAGTCGACTTACGGCTAAAATAACAGCAACACTTTGCGGATAAAAATGATTAACTCTAACACCGTTTTCTAATTAGGCAAGAGATACTACTCTTCTTAACAGCGAGTTCAGGCTTCTGTTCAGCGACTGACAAAGTGGTTAGATTTTAACCTTTCGTGTGACATTATGCAAGCCTTTGACCTTAGTTTGACTCTGAATGTAAAATAGTTTCGTTAACATCAATAACAACAGGGTGACGGATGCTACCTGTGATCAAGTGAATGGGTGGCTGTTGGGAACAGGAGATATTCACGCCATGAAAGTGACTGTCAGGAAACCACCAAACTTTAGTTATTATTCGATTTTTGTTATTAATTCCGTGGTAGTTTCCTTCAGCTAACTAATAAATGCACTTAAGAATGCAGAAACTTAACCGATATGCAATCCCAACGATGGTTGGGTTAACACTGACGATGGCGTAAACTTCGCACCACAAATGTGCTGATGATTAGGAAAACGTCAATTCTGCTTAGTTTGTACATGCCTAGATAAGATAAACGTATTAAATGGCACAGAGATACAACGGAGTGTACAGCAGAGCAACAAGAGTCGAAAGAAGCGCAACGTATTGAATAAGAAGTAGCGCAATACTAAACTCGTCTACGATTATTTAAATATTACTTGAAAATTACCACTGAGCACATTGAGAAAACAACCTCGTTTTCAATGATTCGTACTCATGCCATTACATCACTATATATATATATATCTTGACAAAATATTTTCACTATAGGAAGGATTGGATTAGTCATTTACAAATAGGGTTGGGGAAGGGATTTGTGGTGTTAGTTGTTTTGTTGTCTAGGGTTTGCAT